>JASCZI010121138.1:0-15557 GCA_036250425.1 Stylosanthes scabra | reverse complement strand
CCAATTTGAGACGTTAGAGGAAAATGATGAGGAAGAGCAGCATGATCCAAATCCCGATGCACAAAGGTTTTACAACCTACTAGAGTCTGTGAGGAAGCCGCTTTGGAAAGGTTCGGTTTTTTCTCAACTCTCAATTGCGACTAGAATGCTAGCCATAAAGTCCGAAAATAATTATTCTCAACATGCATTTGAACAAGTGTCGGGGCTGATTAGAGAGGTGGCCACCGATGCTAGCGGAATTCCCATGAACTATTACGAAGCAAAGAAACTTACTTCTCAACTGGGTTTGAAAGCGATTAAAATTGATTGTTGTGTCAACGGTTGTATGTTGTATTACAAGGAAGACGAACAATTAAGCGAGTGTAAGTTCTGTAACTCACCTAGGTATAATCCTAACAAACGCACCAAGAACGTACCTTTCAAAAGAATGCACTATTTGCCACTAATTCCTAGGCTCCAACGGTTGTATGCTTCAATGAGCTCAGCGCCTCACATGATGTGGCATTACGAAAACCATCGAACTGATGATGTGATGACACACCCCTCTCATGGTCTTCAATGGCTTCAATTTGATCAAAAACATCACAGTTTTTTGGCAGATCCTAGGAATATTAGACTTGGTCTTTGCAGATCCCGAGGACGACGACACTGCTAGTGGTTCTCCGATCTTAGAGAGCAGGTGACCCTGCTCAACAGGGAGATTGCACAGCAGGCGGAGGCGCATGCTCAAAGCCTAGCTGCTGTGGAGGCCGTCTGTGCAGAGAAGGTTCGGACCTTGGAGTCCACCGTGCAAACGCAGTCACAGGAGGTATCTGAGTTGAGGAAGGCTTACTCCAACATGTACAGCTTCCTGACGCAAATGCGGAGCAGCGACGATGCCTAACATGCCTCCGCCACCGCCGCCTCCTGCTCGATCCCAGAGTCCCCCACCGTGGCCTGACCAGGGCACCAGCTCCCCCCAGTCAGAGGACGACCCCGACTATGTCTGAGACTTTTATGTTATTGTTTATCTGTATTTGTATCTTAGAATTGCTGTGATATTACTTTTAGGTGTGTATTTTCTTTTACATCATATTTATGGTGAATTATTGAACTTTTCAGTTATTAAAAATACTTTATTTTATATCCAGGTTTGAGTAGATTAAAGTAAATTAGATTAATATGGATGATTTTAAAAAAAAAAAAAAAAGGTTTCAGACAACGCCAGTTTTATCGACGGCTTAGCCGTATATAATATTAGACCAAAAAATTTTTTCATTTGACCTTTAAGCCGTCAGTAATATTTTATGACTAAAATTTGGCCAACGCAAAATTACCGACGGCATGACCGTCGGTATAATTAAATTAATTTCAAAAAAGGAACGGGAGTTTTTCCGATGGTTGGGTCGTCGGTATAATTAAATTATTATTACCGACGGTTTATCGGGGCCGTCGGTAATAATTACCAACGAAATTGTTACCCATGCATTTTTACAGACGGTTTGGCCGTAGGTAATATTATTTACCGACGGCTCAGCCGTCGATATAGCCGTCGGTAATATACACGTTTGTTGTAGTGAATTATGTATAATATCAAACTAATAAACTTCAATATAATAATTGATACTAATTGATCCTAATATTTTTAAAAGAGAGATAAATTATTAGTGTGGAGGATTTAAAAGATATAACTGGGGCATGTATGATAAGTTTGAATTTGTATACTTGGTAGAATTTGGCATATTTTAACCAACCTTTTGCGAGAGGTAGGAGAAAAGAGAAAATTATAAAAAGAAAAAAAGATAAAACTCTTTTCTAATCACAATTCAATATTTGAAACTCATGTAGTTAATCTATTTTATTTTCTTTTGGTTAATTCCAAAAAAATGGAACAATTGATTGCTGGACACAAATCTGCAAACTGAAACAGACTACTTAACCTTTAAAAAAAAACAAGTTTAATATGTTTATGGATTTATATAATTTTTTTATTTTTTTATTTGTTAACAAACCAGCTTCAACACTTTCAACTATGTTTAATTTGTTTTGCTTAAGACATGATCGTGTTAATTCAAGATTTTGAACATTATATTATTATGATGAAGATTTTTTTTTATGAATAATGCTATTCACACACCCTTTTAATGAATACTTATTTTATATCCGTATAAAAATATTATTATTATTAATTTAATTATATATTTTAATACTTAAAATAGACCAAATATAATTAATAAATAAGCAGTTACCGTATTTTTAAAAAGATGTCAATTTGGTGTTTAGTAAAAAATGTGGGAATAGCGTGAGTGTTTTTTTATTGTCTATTACAATGAAGATTGTTAGTTTTACATAATTTTTTATTAGAATTTATATAATAAATTTGTGCCTTTTAAATCATGTTTTATTTCCCATTTACGCATGAGATCTCAACTAGTTGGTTCTAAGACAGTGTTGGAAGGGTTGGGTTGCGCAGGTAACTTTATTGGAAAAAACGTATTTTAGAGGAAGATATTAGTGTATGTTTTTATGTAAGACAGGAAAAATGTTTACTTTTTTATATTTTAAAAATTGAATTGTTCTTTTGCACGCATGTACCTTTATTAGGATTAATTATTTTAGAACAATGCTATGAAATCAACGTTAAAAAGTCACTAGAGAGCCAATAACTAAGTTATTATCTAAAATTTACATGAGTTATCATTTGTAATTTATATATTCAAGATTAAGTTATCATCCAAAATTTATATAAATTATCATTCATAATTATGTTGGCTTTCTATAGGACACAATATGTTAGCTCTCTAGTCTTTTTCATTATTTTATTATAAACTTTGCATAAATTATATTGAAAGTAGATTTAATGTTGTTGTTATCTCCCTAAAATTAATCATATGAGAATTATCTTCTAAAATTAACAAAGATCACTTATTCTACTAGAAATTTATAAATTTCAAATGAAATACTTTATATATAATGCTCAAAATATAATAAAGAACTAATGGAATTATTAAAAAATATGATATATAATTTTATAATTATTAACAAATCTCATTATTATTAATTATTAAGGTTAACAAATCTTATTAGTTAATAAATAATATATTTTTCAAAATAACCTTTAAAAAAGACTTAAGAAAACTAAAAAAAAAAAATATGTCATGTCAGGATATCTAACTATATTATATATATATAATAATTGTTAACTATTATAATTTATTTGATAAAATTATTATATAATACAAATGATTTGTATATCTAATTATTTTTTCAAATAATAATTTAATAAATACTTATATGTGTTTTAATTAATATAATTGATATAAATTATTTTTCTAAAATTTCACATAACATATATATATATATATATATAGAATGCACCACGTCGACATGTATGACTACTTACTTTGTAATAATTAATTAATTACATACAATCATTATATAATATGAAGATTTAATATGTGATTAATTACTTTTTCAAAAAATTATTTAATAAATGATGATTTATATTTCAAATAATATAATCAATATAAATTACTTTCCCAAAATTTTCTAATAAATGATGATTTGTATTTTAATTAATATAATTATTAAAATTGTTATTAAAATATTTTTTATTTTCAAAAAGACAAAAACATCTTAGAAGTAACCATTATAAAAAGACTAAAATATCCTTTTCAAAATTAAAGTTTTTTAATTTGTATTAGACATTATATATTTGAATTTAACTTTTAGTAGACTAAGATAGTTTTTTAATGAAATAACTATATTTTTAGTCATAAAGGTTAGGAGCCAAAATTAATTTGATTACAATTCTTTTTTCGTTGTTAAAATTGTCATAAAAATTTTAATTTTTATCAAAATTAACAAAATAACTATTTTACCCTTTCAATTTCAATTTGAAAAGTTATTCGATACAGATCTAAATTCATACAAATATAAAAGATTCTCTTACAATACAAATTTTACACCTTACATATCAAAAAAATTAAAATAATATACAGATATGGACCCACACATTCTTCTAATAAAACCTACATCTTTACCATTTAGCTATAAGTCAACTTTCAATTTTATCAAACCTAGAATATCTTTAATATGTTATCCATGTATGCATCTTTCATTGCAATATTTGCAATCCACTCATCATCACCACTCAACCAGTTATACACATAGCAAGGTTTATGATAAACATATATAAAATAGAAGAAATCTATAGTACTACTATATATCTTTATATATGGTTGTTTTTTTTATTTTGATTTCTTGTTGATGTGGATATGTGGTACATTATTTTATGCTATACGTAATTATTTATGTGCTATTATATTTTGTATTAATATATTTTATAAATTTTTCTATACTAATATTTATACTTTTTATATTATAAATAAAATATATGGATTACTACCATATAAAATAATAACTTGGGAGTTGGACTATTTTTTTTCCCATAAGTCTTCCATATGGATTAATCACACTCTAATGACTTCAGGGAGATGTATTAATTTTGGTAGGGTAGGGTAAGGTTATATATATTATAGGAAAGTTATTAATTAAGGTTAATAGAAATTAAGGACTTTTACTATAATATTACCTGTGTGGAATGTTCAGTGTCCATAGTCTTTTCTGGTCTAAAATCTAAAACAGAGCTTGATCTTGTTATATTGGATGTTGCTAAATGTATTGCCTAATTTATAGGCTATTTGTTGAAGTCTATCTGTTAACCTGCGATATAACTCTCGACTGAAGCCTTGTGTTCTTGAGAATCTACTGTAAGGATTATTGTGGGGGTTTATCATATACATCAAAGTTGAAGGAGTGGCAACTTGACAACTCCGTTATCAATGTTAATCTCGGACGTATTCTCTTCGTCAAAGTTGAAAAGGATTATTGTGGGTGTTTATTATATACATCATATAAAGCTCCAATTTAATTAATTCATGATGATTTAGTTAATTTTTTCTTTTGATTAAAGAGTTTTTTTTTTCTGTGTTGAAATGGACTCTGTTGCACGAGTATGCCTATTTTTCAAAAATACCAGTAAGTATTAAGTATGGGTATTCCAAAAATACGGCTGGATATTTCTAGATACGTACAGACAAACAAAAAATTTTGAATATTTTTTGGGTATGTTTTGGGCACATCTGAGTACGTTTGAGTATGGCTAAATATATTTTTTTTTGTTAAAATTAATTCAAAATCATGTTATTTTGAGTAATTTTTTTTTGTTTTTTAATTGTTTTATTCTAAAACTATTTAAATATAACATTAAATATGTTAATTGATTATTTAAATATTTTATTTAAAAATAAAAATTTATTTTATTAGTTAAAATATATTATTTATCTGTTAAATTTTATAAAATTTACTTATTTTATATATATATATTTACGTACTCATATTTTATTTTTTCTAAAATTTTCATATTTCGTATTTCGTATTGTCGTACCTGTGCAATATAGGAAATGGATTGACCATATATTCTCTTATAGTAGGGGAAGAGTATGAGATTTTTTTCTTTTGTACATGCCACTTTAAATTGTACCCACGTCATTTCTATTGCTTTCTCAGTCTTGTTCAGTAGTTCATCAATTTGTGTTCATCAATTTGTGTTCCTGTTGGACTTAGTTATTTGAGTGCCATGAAATTGCCCTTCCAAGTATCTTTTGTTGATTCTTCTATGATAATAATAACAAACTATATGAAGTAACTTTATAATCATTCTTCTATGATATTGTTGTATTTCCTAGGAATTATTATTATTCAACTAGGTCCTATGAATATTTGAATATTGGGTGTTTGAATATTCTATTTGTAGAATCTATGACCATCTTTTTGGCATGAAAATTTTCTCAATTTTTTTTTCAATAAAATAATTTTTCTGGCTTATTCTCTCTTTTATCATTCCATGTCATTTCACTTTTTCTTCCTACAGTATGTAATTGATTTTTATTAATCTCTCTTTCATTCCTTGTATAATATAGGTTGTAGATATAATTATTTATGTTATCCATATATGTTAATTTAAGGTTTTTTTTTTTAAATAAAATGATTTCATGACATGATTCACTTGAGGGAAAGAAAAATAAAAATTTGCATAGAAAGTTATTTAATGGATATTTATTAAAAAAAAAATTAGTGTGTTATTTAGAGAAATAGTTTCATTAATAAATTGTGAGAAAAGATTTATAAAGACAATGAAGATATTTATATACTTTGAAGACAATGAGACTACAGTCTCATTGAAGGAGAAGAGTCATTATATCACCATATAAAAATATTTAAAAAATGGGTGGAAAAAATAAAAATGAAAGTTAGAAATTTATGGAAAATAAATTTCAAAAGTAAAAGTTTATCCAAAATATGAAATTGTAGTACAAAGCTCTAATAAGTTCTTCCAATAAAGTATATAGATCGACAGAATTACAAAGAAACAAAAGAAAAGGCAATGAAGCCAACCTCAAAAGTTACAAAAGAGAAGGTTTGCAAGTTCAAGCAGTAATTATTGGATAGAAAAATACTAATAACATGAGTGAGTAGTTAAATACTTAAAGAAATAAAACAAACTTACAAATAGAATTTATTATATTATTTTTCTAATTTTTTTTTTATTAAAGAGTGTAATGAAATAGTCAAACGTTCTTTATTTAGAATTCATTGACATTAAATATTTCATCGTTGAAATTATTCCTTTTTTTTCTATAGTTAGTCACACACCAAAAAAATCTAAGAAGAGATGAGAGGTTTAAAAATGAAAAAAATTTCAAAGAGTACAAAAGAGTACATCATCAAAATAAAAAACAAGTAAATAACAACATCAAAATAAAAAAAAAATGAACAACTAGGATACTCAATAATTCCGCCAATTCTAAATCTACTATCAAACCTTTCTTGAGACATCTCTATGTATTCTTTTATTCAAAAATTTTGTAATTATTATTGCTAGATAAAATATAAGAAAAAAAATTAAAACTTCAAAATAAATTAATAAACAAAAGCGCACACGATAGATTTTGAATAAAAGTAGACATAAAAATTCAAAAGAACAAAAGAAGGTAACAAAATAATCACACATTTTTTGTTTAGAATTCATTAAAATTAAATATTTCATCCTTGATTTTTGTCGGTTCTTATTAATATTATTATTGATTATTGATTACTGATTACTGATTTAATCCTATGAAAAAATCATTTTTTTTTCAATTGTTAGTCACTCACAAAAAACCTAAGAAGGAATGAGAGACTCAAAAATAAACAAAATCTCAAAGAGTAAAAGAGTACATCATCAAAGTAAAAAACAAGTAAATAACAACATCAAAATCTAAAAAATGAACAACTAGATACTCCAATAATTCCACCAATTCTAAAATCTACCATCAATCTCCATGTATTCTTTCATCTAAACATTATGTTGCTACTATTAGTATAATTAATTTTAAAGAGCAATTCAATTTGTGTTGATTATAGATATTAAAATACTGTAAAATACTAACGTTAATTATAAACTAAATAGTCACCGTGAATTAGCAGCAAAGTATAAGTTAGAAAGGGAGAAATAGCATGCAGTGGAAAAAAGTTCGTATATTAAAATTCTATTAAGATTGGGTGTTATATAATACAATGCACTAACATATTTATAGTTGAATAAAAAATTAAAATAAAAATAATTTAATATTCTATAATTATGAATAATATTAAAATAATAAACTTAAATATAATAATTGATACTAATTAATTCTAATATTTTTCCATAAATACAAAACTGAAACAAAATCTCAATATGAACCTAAAAAAAAAAAGAAAGAATAATATTAAAACTCTTTTCAGAAAATGGAAAAAGAGATTCAGTAAGACCTATTTTAATTTGGCAGCTAGTGAGTTGTTTCAAGATATAAAAATTGCTGAGGAAACAGAATCTCAGTCCCTTCTTCAAATGGTGCTTAATGTATATAGCATACAAGTTCATTGAAGCTGAACTCTATGTAAATCCTTTGTTGTGGAAAAGATACATACATGCCATTATACCCCTTCCCCTAGTCTCTATTCTTTAATTAAAGTGAAAATTTGTTTTGAACAAACCTGAGATTGAAATTAAATTCCTTGTGCAGTGTTCCCCTTGAAATTTTAAGTTTGGTTATAGTTCCACCGAGTTAAAAAGAGTTCAGTGCGATGCTTTTTCATCAAAATGATAGTGTACACCATCAAATTTATGTGCATATTTTTTATTTTATAAAAAAAGAGTTTCTTTTTATATTTGTGTGGTGATTGATTTTGTGATATACATGTAAATTGTAATATGATTAGTGTTCTACATAAAATGTTAGTAATATTTACCACAACATACTATACCAAAAATTAGTTATTATATAGAAGTACGTATTTAGTTTAAACGTATATAAATTATTTTGGTGATTGATTATTTAGTTTAGAAATATGTAAAAATTAGGATGTATTGTTACCTACTTATCCAATAGGTCATATTTTTTTTTTATACCAAAGATATATTGGAAAAGAAACTCGAACTCGAAATCTCTACTAATTTAATATCTAATAGGTCACGTTTATCATTAACAATAAGTTCAATATAATAGAAACAGCGACCGCATTTCATTAAAATAAGAAATTACATAACAGATCATTAGATTTCATTAAAATTTCAACCATTTAATATTATATAAACGTTTTATTATAATCTTTTTTAAATAATATTTTTAAATAACCTACATCTTACTAAGTACAAAGACCTTAGAGTAAAGATTCATAATAGAGTCTCGAGAGTGTGGATCCTCCAAATTCATGTTCTACCATTTGAAAAAGGAGTTATAAATCTCTCGTAAACAACATGTATAAACCTAAATATATGGTGATAAAATATAATTATTTTGGAAGCCTATAACATTTTTTGTACTTATCATTGATGAGATGCAGTCAAGAAAGTCAACTAAAATTTCATAAAAGGGATAAGATTCTTCCATGGATAAGGCAAATTAACTTAGAACATTTATGTAAATAAGAGCATGTTTTGTACATTTTATCCAAATTAGACCAAGGAGTGGGGAAAGGGAATATCCTTTTCAACCATGGAAACAAAACAGAAGTGTGGTTACGAATCTGCAAAATTTTTCTTCAACCAATGACACAAACAAGAACCAGAATCTCTCCTTAAAAAGAAATATATTTATAAATAAATAAAATAAAACATTACTTAGAAGAGAGAGAGAGAGAGAGAAAGCAGAGTCCAAAATTCTCTTCAATCTTCATTCATCTTTCTTCTTCTCTAAGTTTACCAATCTTCCACGATTTCTCCAACAACACACTCTAGGGTTCTTCCATGGCCTCCTTAACAACCCCGCTTTCCCAAGTTCATTCCCTTTCTTCCTCCAAACCCTCCCTCCGACTCCCCTCACCTTCTCTCCCTCTTCAATTCCGACGCAAACCATCGCCGCCCATGCCTATGAAGGCGGTTGTTCTTGTTTCCGCAACCGCGGCGGCGGAGACTTCCAACAAGAAGCGGTACCCTGGCGAGTCGAAGGGGTTTGTGGAGGAGATGAGGTTTGTGGCGATGAAGCTTCACACGAGGGATCAGGCTAAGGAGGGGGAGAAGCCCGTGACGGAGCCCGAGGAGAAGCCTGTGGCTAAGTGGGAACCAACCGTTGATGGCTACCTCAAGTTCCTTGTTGATAGCAAGTTGGTTTATGACACACTCGAGAAGATCATCGATGAAGCTCCTTATCCTTCATGTTAGTAACTAACTAAACTAACTAACTAACTGTTACCTAACTTTAGCTTTGTTTTGCTTGCGTGGCTTGTTATGATAACATCTATGATCTACATGCATATATCTATGAGTGGTTTTGAATGCTCTTGGAGCACGAATTAAATGTGCTCTAGAAGTACCAAAGCAAGTTTAGCACACATGGATGAGGGTCTGTGCTCCTTAACCATATCTCCTAGGTTCGATTCTCCATGGAGGATGGGAATGGAGCTTGCTTGCTTAGGAGAAGGAGGGTCGCCCACTTTGTTTCTTCAGTACCGAGGGATTAGTTATTGGACTTTCCGTCCGGTGGATATATGGGAAAAAAAAGCGCTCATGAAGCATGATTGAGCAAGACTCGACTATGAAACCTAGTGTAGGTGCCTCAGTGGGGTCTGGATTAGTCGAGATGAAGCTCTGGATATTGGGCGGGCAACAAAAATAATCTTGTGAATGAGTTAACTCATGAGATTAATAACTATGCTCTTTTGTTTTTGGGTTGTCAATAACTAATGTTTTGCTGTTTCTTGGCATGTATGTGTTATATAATGGAAGTGATAACATATCTCATTCTCACCCAATTTGGTAGTCAAAGAGGGCTCAAGTGTTTTGTGTTTCTTGTGTAGATGCTGAATTCAGAAATACAGGACTTGAAAGGTCTGCAAGTTTGGCAAAAGATTTGGAGTGGTTCAAGGAGCAAGGCTACACCATTCCTGAACCTTCCTCTCCTGGCCGTACTTATTCTGAATATCTTGTTGAGTTGTCGCAGAAGGATCCACAGGCCTTCATTTGCCACTTTTACAATATCTACTTTGCCCATTCCGCCGGTGGTCGAATGATTGGGAGAAAGGTAACCATTCTCATAATCTTGTATGCAAAAATAGGTTGAATCACATTGTTTGTTACTTGTTAGAGTGCCTGATGATGCATTATGTAGCTAACCCAGCTTCAGAGTTCCTGTCCTGTTAAATTTTGTCAAGTTGTGTTCTGTTAGTATGAGTTCATTGTTAGTGATTTCTGTTAGTAGCAGTTAGAAGTTACAGATTCAGTAGTTATATACGAGTCTGACTTCGATTTTTTTCTTTTGCTATCTCAGTAACAACTATCTTATGTTACAGTTAGTTAACTGCTGTTTTTGTTAGTAGCTGTTAAAGGCAAGTATACAAGACAGCTTATGTATTGATTTTCTGTAATTAGCTGAACTTATAAGATTCATAATTACTTTGCAAATACTTACCAATGCTTTGGAAAAAAATTAGTCATATCCCTGTATTTTAAGTGTTTCCCATCAGGGTAAAATAGCCAAGTCCCTGTATTCTAAAGGTTAGCAACCAGGGTTGATATAATCTTAAAATTTCAGTCACATGTGTTTTCTGAGAGAAACTAGTGACATTCCCGTAAGTTTATAGTTCATTGGGTAGCAGAGCTAGGGTATTTTGCACCGCCAAGATAAATTTTACCACTATTATGTTCCATTCACATTTTTTTCTTCCTGGCCTGCCCTAGATGTAGCATAATAGCATTGTTACACTAACTACCACGTTACAACATAGTGAAGTTTTTGAAGAGGGAATATCTTGAACTGTTTACATCATAACATGAAATAGTGAGTAGTCCACAAAGTTTACATCTCAGTCCTGTTGGTATATATATTTATTGTGTCGATTCCCACAATGGTCATTTGTATATGCAGATTGTTGCGGAGTATTGTTACATATGTCCTAGTTTTTTCTTTTTCCTTCCCTCTTCTCATTAAATTCTTCGTCGTGTATACCATTGGTATGGTGATGGTAATAACTACACATTAATAATTTAATGCATGTTTGTTTGGATAATCATATTTCTGGGTGAAGAAAGCTTTCCTCTCCAAAGCCCTCTTTGAAACATTTTGCTATAAATTTTTTATTATTGCTATTAGTAATTTATTATGATCTAAAGTAAACAAGCAATTCTATCAAAACTGAAACCTGACAATGATTTTTAATTCATCCTTTCCGTAATCATTATCTTACTGCTTTTTAATTTTGACAGGTTGCTGAAATGTTGTTAAACAAAAAGGAGCTGGAGTTTTATAAATGGGATGGCGACCTTTCCCAGTTGTTGCAGAATGTGAGGGACAAGTTGAATAAAGTTGCTGAAGTACGTTTCTATGTTTCCCAAACTTCTTCGTCGTTTTTTCTAGAATCTTATGAGAAACAAGCAATATCTTTGTTTATTTTGTGGCTTTAAGATTTTGTTGTTTCACCAGGAGTGGACTCGGGAAGAGAAGAACCACTGTCTCGAAGAAACAGAAAAATCATTCAAGTTCTCAGGAGAGATTCTCCGATTGATTCTTTCATGATCATGACAATATACATGCTCCATTGTATGGTTTATTTACAAGCATTAAAGTGCATGGCGCAAGTCAAGAAAATTGCAATATGTGATATGTGTATATATTTGTTAATTTAAGTTCAAGATGCAATAGACTGAATGTTGATTCCCAGATATATAAAGTTAACTTCCCTAACCATTTCTTTGGTTCTGAATTTGCATTACTTTTCCAAGGGCACTGTTCAAGGGTTAAATCTGTTGGCTAGTAGATGGAAAATTGTTGCATTTAGAGCAACCAAAACAGAACTATTTTCATGGCTAACTGTAACTTTTGGTTTAATTTAAGGGCTATTCATATCTTGGATCTGAGCTGTGATAGTGAAATGGGTATAAAGTGACAATTTATAAATATCAAGGTGAATTGCCATCTTATTATATTTAAGGATAGTTCTAATGAAAAAAATAACCCTTTCAAAATATCCAAAAGATAAATCACTCCCCTAAATGTCAAATAATGAAAAATACAATCACCAAAAAAAAAATGAAAAATACACATTTTGTGTTGTTACATTTCCTAAGTTTTTGCACTACCATTATTTTTTTCAACATAAAAAAATGCTTGTTATGAAAATTTTTAATTGACTCTTAGTCAACGGAGGTTGAAGTTTGCAATCTAGAAATGAGAGATTTGTGTAAAACCTAACCTAACTAACTAACTAAACATCTTATCCCAAAAAAGAAGTACTAAAAGAAAGGAATATTAGATTGATCACAACCTGTGCATGTGCCTCCTTTGAACCTTTTCTAAATAAAAGAGAAACATTGGGTGGATAAAAGAAATAATTCCCATGCAAATTTCTCAACTTTTTTCAACCAAAGATACAGAATCTCACCGTGAATCTAATTTAAAATTATATTTAAAAAATCCCAAAATTAAAAAAAAAATTAATAGTACTTGTAATTTGTTAAAAAAACCAAACAGAAAAAAAGAAAGAGGAGACAACAAATTTTAAGGTTAAAAAAAAAAAAAAAACAAAACAGCTGGCTGATTCATCTGTTGTCTCTGTCCAAACGTTTTCTTCCTCTGTCTTTCTTTCTTCTCTTTTTCCTTCATTTTCTCTTCGTTTTCCAATCTCCTATGATTTCTCTTACTCTGTAAAGAAAAAAAAAAATTCAAAGGGACAAAACAAGAACAACACAAAAAGCAACAACGAAGGCTCTTCCTTGGTAATTCCATTTGCATTTTCCTTTGTTTACTTTCTTCATAAGCAGCATTGTGTTTTCCTTCTGCTTCTGGGGAGGGTCCATCATTACCATCATAAATACCCTCTTTCTCATTCTGGTAAAGTTGTTTCCTTTTTCATATTCTCTTTTCATTCCCCCAATTCCCTTCTTCCATTTGTTGCTAAAATGTGATTAATATTTAATATCCCATGTGCATTGTTCAAATTTGGCATTTTTATTGTTACCAAAGTGGCAAGAGAAAACAAAAGAGAGGTGAAAGGTGGCATTTTGAATGTGGGATCTGAATTGGGTTATTAATGCCCAAATTAATGCTTTGTGTGTTTTAACCGTTTTTTCTTTCTCAATTCTCATTTAGAAACTGTTTAACGGAATTCAAGTGTGAAAAGTTTTGACCTTTGAAAAAAAAAGTAACTTCATGTTGAGAATTGCAGATTAATTGCTAGCTTAGTGCTCCTTTTCTATGGTTTATCTTTGATGAAGCATTTGTTTTTGTAAAGTTTTTGTGCCATTTGTTTGTTTATTTTTACAGGAATTGAACATTTCATAGGTTGTGTTGGAAAGGAAAGAGGTGTCCTTCATAATTATTTGGCTGCCAAATTTTATGAGCATGGTTCCTTCTATCATGGGAGGATTTTGAGGTTATAGGGAAGAAATAACTGAGCTTCTCAGAGACTCCGCTCTACTTGTAATCTCGTGAAGCGGAGCTTCTCTGAGTTACATGCTGAAACAAGATGATTGACCAATTCATCAATTTTGTTATTCGTCCTCCAAGGTATACCGCCGCCTTAGCTCGGCCTTAGTATGTTTAGATTCCAAACTTGTAAAGTAAAAGATGTTCTTCTGTTAATTGTGATTGAATCTACTTTGAACTGTGTTGAATTCGGCTGAACATGTTTCAATCATCTTGCAAGAATCACATGAGACAATTTCCATCAAAGACTTAAATTACCTTTCTGGAATTAGTCTCTTGTATGAAACTTATGCAAATGACTAATTTTTCATTGTTATTTTTCAAGAGTGTAGATTATAGTTTCAGTGTATCTGCTTTCCTTCGTGCAGGGCTGAGTATGATCCAGAACAGTACCTGTGGGAAAAGGAATTCAGCCTTGCTGGAAGAACATACATAAGGCAGGATTTGGAGGCAAGTATGGACATATTTTGTTGTATACTATTGTTTTCTATTTTTAGAAACTAATTAATGTTTAAAACATTTTATTCAAATCTTGATTACCTTATATGTTTATTTGTAATATTGCAGCTGAAAAACCCAAGAGGTTATACCTTGCAGTGTAGTCATTATCTCCCTTCACCATTCCCTGAAAATGCCTCTCTTCCTTGTGTAATATATTGCCATGGAAATAGGTATTTAAATCTTTACAGACACAGCTATTGCGGATTATGGTTCAGGTTTTGAATGACACATTTGTTCCATTCTCCGTTTTGATACGAGTATTTGTGTACGAATGATGCAGTGGTTGTAGAGCAGATGCCAATGAGTCTGTTGTTGTTCTTCTGCCATCAAATATTACAGTTTTTACTCTCGACTTCTCCGGGTCAGGCTTATCTGAAGGAGATTATGTTAGCCTTGGTTGGCATGAAGTAAGTAATGAATGTATTTTATTCGTTGAATTAGTTTCAAGCTGTTTACATTAGCTTCTGCATATTACATACTTTATGAAACTAACAATACAACACATTTTAAACCCTCATGATCAATTTTGCAGTTTCGATTTAGCTTTAATTTTTTTCTTTGTCAAGTTTGATGTTTATTATTATTATCTTTTGTACTTGAAAAACTAGTTAACTTTTTCTTTCTCTTTCCCTTTATGTAGAAAGATGATCTCAAGATGGCGGTGTCATATTTAAGAAGCAACAAACAAATATCAGGTATAGGTCTCTGGGGACGATCAATGGGTGCCGTTACTAGGTACTACATTTTCCAATCAACTAGTTTGATTTTTGCAACAATTTCTTAGTTAATTGAGTTTAGGCTTGAATATGTTTTTAGACTTTACAATATAGATCAGTTTAATAAAAAAGCCTATAATTTTGTATCCTTATGAATAACTTTTTTAAGTTCTTCAGGTATCTTTATTATTAATAATTTCAAGTTTACAATAATCTAGATGATAGGAACCAAAAAAATTAATAAGTGAAATTGATTGTGTAGTTGACAATTCACTTTGTTTTGGTGTGATGTAGTCTTCTTTATGGAGCTGAAGACCCTTATATTGCTGGAATGGTGTTGGATAGTGCCTTTTCGAAC
>JASCZI010121137.1:6642-56541 GCA_036250425.1 Stylosanthes scabra | reverse complement strand
CAACACTTAAAAGGAGTTTTATTATTGAAATTAGTTTTTCATAGTAGAATTATGTTGGAGCTATTTTATTAGTAGTAAATAACTTGTTTTATGTATATTTTGATTTGTTTGTTTACTTTAGTGTTAGATATATGAATATTTAAAATTTAAAATTATGATGTCTCAATACTTTTTGTTTATTATAAATATATATTTTATTTCAGGATAATTTTTATCATTTAATGATTATTATATTATTATGTATTTATTTTTATTTATAATATTTAATTAATTTAATTAAAAATACATGATTTTATAATATATATAATCTTTTTTTTTAAAAGAAAGAGGGAATAGGCTACGCTTATAAAGAGTAGTCTTAGGTTTAAGATAAAGCTACGCTTCTAAAGTGATGCCTTATCTGAGAAAAGCGTCCCCTATTTCGGTAGGTATGAGTGATGAAAAGCGGCGCCTTTGGTGGTCAAGAGTACCCCTTTAAAAGCGATGCCTATTCTCTTCTTCAAAAGCGTACCCTTAGATACAGAAAAGTGTTGCCTTTGAGAATAGGCAACGCTGGAATAGGAATCACCCAGAAAAGCGTCTCCTTAGCCAAATAAACGTTGCCTTAGCCTAAGGCATCATTTTTTCTCACTTTTGGCATCATTTTTCAAGGGTAGCTTTAGGGGTGATTTTGTTGTAGTGTATTAGCCGTAACGGAGTCCAGCTTGGACACAAGCTAATCTCCTCAATCCAAAAACGACAGCGTTTAGCAATGGGAAGCCACTCCCACTTCCACAGAACCACTCTTTGACGTCACCACCTTCATCTCATCACAATCCCACCATGGTAGGATCGCCTTCATCGGCGTTGCCACCGGCAACCACTTCACCTTTGATCCTACTAATTGCTTCTTCTTAACGCTCATTCTAGGGTTCTTAACTTCTTCTGTTTCCTTTTCCTAATTCTCAATCTTCGATCACTTTTCTTTTATTCGGTTACAATGGAGTTTCTCTACAGTACGACAGTGCTCGAGTTTGGAGGCTGAATTTCGAGTTTCTTCACTGAGGGTGGTTGCTATTCCCTGCTTTTAGAGAAAAGAAGCTGTACATAATACTAGTACATAGCTTCAGAGGAATCATCTCACAATTTCTCAGGTTCTTGCAGGTAGTTGCAACTTGCAAATCTGATGCACACTCTTGTAACTGTCCCTTTTTATTTTACCTTCACTGAATTCAGCTAGGTCATGTACATCGCATATTGCTTTTGGTGTATATTTATTCACTTTCATCTTCTTTTGGTTTTGCTTTGATCTGAGTTTTAAGCAACTCAAAAAAAGACGCTTTCTTGATATTGAACTTGAAAAGAAATAAATGAGAATGTCGATTTTCTATTTGTGAAATAAATGGATAACAAGTAACGAGGTTGAGGTCCTCGCTTTGCTTTTGTACTAGAAAGGAACATGCAAATGTAAATAATTTCAATGTATATATGATTTGAATGCAGTTGTCATTATGGAAGAAGAGCCATGAAAGAAATGGCAAAGTAAGCAAGAAAGAATGATTTGTTATTGAAATCATCATGAGTTGTAAAGTCCACAAATTAAAGGCCAACAACTTTGTGTCTGTATTCACAAATAAGGGTCAGAAAGGAGTCAATCAAGACCGTGTCCTTGTTTGGGAGGTATGCCTAAACTTCCTTCAAAAATTTTTTTGGATGCCCTGTATATTTTTCTTGAGAAGTATCATTAGTTTGTTTCTGATGGTAGGAATTTGGTTGTCAAGGGAACATTATATCCTGTGGAATTTTTTATGGACATGGCCCTTGGGAACACTTAGTAGCCAAGAGGGTGAGGAAACTAGTAGTACATACTTTTCTGCTATGCAAACAAAGTGTGGCTTCAACATCACTTGACCTGGATATTAAGATGGACAATTATCTAACACGTTATTATTGATTTGCTATACATTTTGTTACAATTTCAATAAGTCAAAGGGACAAGTGTCTTGTTTTGGCAAGTCATAACACTATGGATTTTGGAATGGTATAGAGAAAATATTGTTTAAGAAAAAGTTGTGAATGAGTAGTGTCTTTGGAATTGTTGAATTGCAATATGGATATGCATAAGCATAAGCATAAGCATAAGCATGATACATTGTCCAAAAAGAAACTTGATACTTTGTTGCACCAAAAGACAACTAATATGTAAAGTAGGGTGATGGTGAAGTAGTACATTATGGCTCTATAATTAGTCTACTCATTGAGAGTCAAAGATTAATTTTTAAAGAAGAAACCAGAGAAGGAAGTTCGTCATGACAGAGACAAATTTTTTCTGGATCTTTCACCTACATTTCATTATCAAAAATGGTTAACTAGTATACTTTTGACCTATTCTATTTATTTTATTTGTTAATTTTTTTTTGTTTTGTTGGGTGTGAAAAGTTTTCAAAATTCTATCCAAGGTTGCTTTATTTGAACCTGAAGTTTTAAATAGGATTAATGACCAACTCTTAAAGTTCCTTCAACCGAAGCCATTCAAGTAAAAGTGTTTTAGAGAAGATAAAAACTAAGTGGTGCAAGAAGAAAATGGGTTTTTGTATGGAAGATAAAGGTTTAGTGTTTGAAGAGAAAATGGAAGAAGAGAATGTATAAAGGAAAGGAAGAAGAATTGGGGGAATGGGGTTGGGGGAAAGAGAGAGAAATTGATAACAGAGATTTTGGGATCCGTTACTGCCACGTGAGCGTTTTCCGTTGCCACATGGAGGGCTTAAGCAACGGAGGGTCTGTGATGTCCCGTTTTCTCGAAGGTGGAGGACCCTCCCGTATTTTCCAATCGTAAGGGTCACATATGTACGCTTTTTAAAAGGTCGGGGACACATATGTCTTTTACCCTATATTTTAATATCCATAAAAAATATAATACAGTTAAGTCACTAAGTAGTTATTGTATATATATACGGATGTCAATTTGATATTTACTCAAAGGGTGTACATGTAAGGATACTGTAACTAATAATGTTACTATTTTTAAACACATTTTAAACATATTTTCCAAGAAATTAACACGAAAATACATATTTATTGTTTGTCTAAAAATATATTTCTTACTTTTTTTAATTAAGATATATTTAGCCACATAAATACACTTACCAAACAACTATAAAACAAGTATTGTTTCTAAAATATGTCCAACAATCAGGACAACTCAGCAAAATATTAGTCATAACTCCTACCGAAAGTTGTATGCTTCATTCATTACTTGGAAGCTTCTCCTCTCTTCACTGTATAGTAACAACTATGAGTCAACACAAAGTAGTAGAAGAACATGGATCTTGGCAACGTGCTATTCCCATCATAATCGCACTTAGATTCAATAAATCATGCATGATTACAAACTATGATTTTATTTTCAATAATGCATAAACCAATTAAAAAGGAAAAAAGAAAGTTATATATTGTTTCTTTTAGTATGTCAGAACAAAATCACAAACGATATTATTGTATCATGCATGAAAAATCTTGTTATATAATTATAGAGGATAATGGACAATAATTTAAGAGAAAGTCTTGATAATTAATATTAATGAGATAATAGGAAGTTAATATTATTTTTTTTTTATCACTTATTATTTTTTTAATTACATTCATTGACTTTCTATTAATTTCTTAACGTTGGTTTCCTAGCATTATTCATAATATAATGAAAGAGATGATGAGCCAAAAAAAATAAATTAAATTATAATATATGCAAATTATTATATGAATAGAAGAAAGATATCGATATTGATGTAGACAAGGATCACAACCATGGACAGGGTAGTCATCACATGGGGTTCCTGGGTGTTGATTCTAACATCACATGACCCTACTCATCAAACTCGAGAACCAAGAGTCCAAAACAATAAATCCCATTGACATGTAAATTATTATGTGTGCCCATTTCCTATATTATTATGCAATTAATATGCATTCAAGGTGTTCTTTTTTTTCAGTTTATTTTGTCAGTTATATATTATTATAACCTATTTTTTTAATTTTAAAAAAGGAATTGACAAATAAATTTTATATATTTTTGGATAATTCTGTTAAAAAATAATGCTGTCAGCCTTTCTGCAGAAACTGAAAATATTAATGTTTAAATAATAATAATAATATATTTTAAGTGTTTTTTTTTAATTATAAAATTTGATCGGTAAAAACATTTTAACCTAATTCAAGACAAAAACACCTTTGATTTGAGTGAGAGGGATTCACCACACCTATCAGATAGTTCCAAGTTCAATCCTCGTGATCTTGGATATTGAAAAATTTAGAAGAATAAATTATTAAAAAATATGAAAAATTTTGAAATTAACAAAAATAATTTTAAAAGATTCGACAAACAAAAACATTCTAAAAATGCAAAAAAAAAAAAAATAAAGAAAAAAAATACAGAAATGGATAAAGTAAAGTATCTCAAATTAATAAATGATTGATCATATAAAAAAAAACAATGATGAATAATAGTGAGAATTCGATTTTAAAAATATTTAATTTTAAAAAATATTGTTTTATAAATTTTTAACCATTCTTCGACCTAAATGATCGACTATCAAACGGTTGTGGGTACCACGTCAAAGACAATATCAACAGAAAAATAAAGATGAAAAATGATGAAGAAAATAAAGGAAATGGAAGAGAAAATGAAAGAAAATGTAAATGGACAGTAAACTTAAAAGGAATAAAAGTGCAAGAAGGAAATGACTGAAAAAAAAAATTGAAAAGAAAATGGGTGGAAGGAACACTTGGTTTTTCTATGTACTGTAAAGATTCCAACCCTTTATTCTGATATTAAGATTAATAAATTACCTTTAATAAATCCCAATAGAAGTTTATTTTCAGAAACTAAATATAACCTACATACATAACTACTACTTAACTAGTTATTTTGTTGAAATCTTGTAAATTCTGCATGAGAGTGTGTAAGAGTATTGTTGTAACTTCTGCATGAATAATAACTGCACGGCACATAAGGCTTCCAAAGTTGCTTCCTTTCTTTCTGCACTTGTAATTTGATCGATAAAATACTACTTCTGAAACTTATAACTTGATCGATATCATTTCATCGAAAATATTATTTTTTGATATAACAAATATTTAGGACAATAGAGAGAATTCAAACTATGAAGGATAAAAATTGAAATTAATTTGATTCAAAACTCAAACTGATTTAACTAGAAGATCAAATTTAAAGATCACATACATAAATGCCAAGAACCCAGTTGTATGACGAACAACACATCCCTCCTGGGGCAAACATAACCACACCACTTAAATGAATTAATAACCAGTAGTCCACAAACTATATAATATAAATTATGGTGGACAAAGGTAACATGCGCATACATTATGTAAGTAAGAAACAAAAATAATACCAAAATTTAAGGCTATGTTCCCCAATTATCGAACATAACTCTCCCCATGAGAAAGCTAGATGCCTAAGTACTTCACTTCACTAACAGCTATAGCTACAATATTCTTAGTGAAGATAACATCCCCACAAACTCATCATATAAGTATGTTGGGGAAAAAACATCGTTATATACTTATATGCGTACTTTTTACTATTTATTTAATTTTTTTTTAACTAAATCAATAGTAGTGGTCACGTACATATGATCATGCAATGTACACTTTCAGTAAGGGGATAGTTTTTTTTCAGATCAATTTTTTTTGGACAGCAAGATGCAAGAAAAAAAATGTCTAATCATCATCTAAATCCTACAGCATTTTTTTTTCTATTTATTGACCTACAGGATGGATATTTTTGGTGGCGGGTACAGGATGTATTTATCCTCCCCTCTTTTGCTAAAAACAAAAAGCCTAGAGGTCCCGACTGTTTCCGTCTTACCAAAAGTTTCAGGAGAGTTTTTTGTGAAGAGAAAAATGATGAAGAGTATAAAGAGAAGAATTATAGATCATTGGATTGAAGTGTTGGTAGAGGACTTTGACATGACTTACAATCCTTTAGATCCTTTAATTTGATTTTTCTTCATCTCTTCATTTTTTTTTCTCTTCATTATAGTAGGTACCAAAGCTTTAAGTTTTAACTATTCAATTAAGCCAAAAAAAAAATTTAACTATTCAATCATTAATATACCAAAGAAAAAAAAAACACTATTCAATCGTTAAACTTAAAATTTATATCAAAATTATTTAACAAAAAATAAAAAAGAAAATTTGACATGAAAACTATCTTCGCTAGAAATATTAGTATATTACATTCTAAATAAATGATAGAAAAATTATCCAGTATGCTTAAAAAATGAGGCATACCTCAAAAAGTGAGGCATGGCGTATTCTACCGCTTTTTAACTATTGATTTTGATTGATTTTAATTATAAAATAAATATATAATTAAGATCAACGGCTAAAAAGCAATGTAATACGATTTTTACCTGATAATCTTCCTAAATGATATTACATATACAAGCATTTTTAAGCCTCATTCTATCCTACCCTATACTACTTGCATTTGTTTTTTTTTTTTTTTTTTGGTGAACCTATACTACTTGCATTTAGTTCTGCGTTTTTTCCTTTGGGCGTTTTAAGCCCAGTATTAATAAAAAAAAAAAAAAACAAAAACATATACAAACACTTCTATAATTTTATAAGCTTTTTTCATAAAAGTTTAATTTTGATGCACTGACGGTGTAAAATCATCCATTCATGTATTTATATGACTTTAGAAATAGTGAATTTGAAAATTAGTTGCTTTTAATGATGTGGTAACACCTAATTGAATGCATGTGTAAAACTCTTTTACGTTGACGGTGCAGGAAAATTAAATTTTTGATAATTTAAAAAAAAAAACAATCCCCCTATATAAAAAGCCAATAGTAACTGGTGTCTATGGACAACACGTGTCGTCCCCTAATGCGGCTCCTACAAAATGCACTATTCTCCAATTACGTGACGCGTGTCGTCCTCTCAGCCTTTTCCATGGATACACCATCACAAGAGGGATCATGGAACGACCTGAAAGACATTGTGGCACCGGATTTGAAAAACAAAATTAGGGTGGATTGTAAGCTGTGGAAAAAGTGAATGCTCATTTCCATCTTCTCCTCCCACTCGCCACAATGACGGCACGCGATAGTGAGTGAGAGAGTAGTGGAAGCCGCGATGCTACTGGAGTCGCAGAGAGAGAACGATGAAGAGAAGCTCGACGGTGGAAGGAGAAACCGTTCCCGTAGCTGATGTCGTTACTGAAGAAGGCAGAAGATGTGGCTGGCTGTCGTCGAGGTGTGCTCTGGCTCTGGCAGTTGTTGCATTCAACTCAGGGAAATCTTAATCGGTTAAAACAGGCCAACCAACTCAGCATTTCACTTATGCGACGAGTATTGAACCAAAGTTAGGGACTCCATTTACTGCAAAAGTTAATTACTCTTAATACTTTGATTTGGCATCATCTTAAACTGCTCATTATTATTATTCAATATGAAATCTATTTGCTGTGAAATTTTGGGATATTAGATTTTCATTCAAAAAATAATTTGATAGGTACAAGGGTTCAACTGGGAGTTGGACAATAACCACAGTCACATCTTTAAATTTTTTTTTTTATATTTCTGGAAACTGGGATTAAGACTGAGAGACTGGAACTCAGTATTATGTTTGGTTGACAGAGACTGGAATTAAAATTTCAATCTCCAAATAGTAGAGATTAAGAGACTGAGAACTGGGATTGAAACTTTAAAATATTTTTTTTACTCAAATATCCTAATTCAACATTAAAGTTTCTAATACTAATCTTTGTCATTCCTCCATCAACTTAATTTAATCTCTATATCTCAGTCTCTGTCTTCTAATAAATTTTAAACCAAACACAATAACAAACTTAATTCGGTTTCGGTCTCTTTTCCAAACGCACTCTAAAAGACTACTAGATACTTTCATCATCATAGGTAAAATCTAGAAATCAATAATGGAGAAATAGAGGATGATGTAAACCATAAGATCCAAGCAGGTTGGTCAAATATCAAAGTGCTTTGGGTTTTATATACGACAAAAGATTACCTTTAAAACTTAATGTAAACTTCATTGTATTTTCATTAGATCGGCTATGTTGTATGAAACGACGTCTTAGGCTACAAAGGCTTAATATGAACATAATTTCAATGAGAATGCTTTTCGATTTGATGGATGAGTGATCATATGAATGTTGACAGACAAAAAACTAAGATATGAGTGTGAAATTTAAAGTAGCACCAATTGTTGAAAAGATGGTTGAATCTCGTTTTAGAAGGTTTAGATATGTAGGAAGAAGGTCGATAGAGCATCCAATAGGAAGGTTAGTTAGAGGTAGAGGAAGACCTAAAAGAACTTTGCATAATAGAGCGAAAAACATCCTTTAGTTTATGTAGTTAACCCTACCTAATGGGATAAAACAGTTGTTATTGCATAGTAACTTTAAAAATGCAAGCTGAAAGTATACAACTAATACAAGTAAGAATTATGTAGAACACTAAGAGTCACGAAATAAATGAAGCTTACCACATTATGACTTCCTCGAAGCCTTCCTAAGGCAGAATTCTTTGGAAGCTCTTGAATTCCAACTTCACAACTGCAAACAGAAACATATAATCAATTAAGGAAAGGTTAGTTTCTCACCAAATTTTGCACACCATAAATTAGATATCAGCATGCAAACAACTAGCGGTTCGTGTTATGTGGTTAATTGGTATGCTAATCAGCTAACTAAGAAGATACTCTCACAACAAATTTTGTAAATAACAGTTACATCCATGGTGTGTAAATAACCAGTAATTGTGTGTTACATGATGTGCTGATTGATTAGGGAGTTCATGATGGGGTGTATTATAACGTAAATGTTGATCGACATAAATTATGTGGTAAAATCTTTAAAAGATGGTGGCCATAGCAGGTAGTGAAAGGAACATATATTGAATATTTTTAATTTCAAAAGATTAAATATTACTGAATTATTTTAAGAGAATCGAATCCAAAATGAAAAAGGACAAAATTTTTTTGGAAAGGCCTAAAAATGAGGTACGATTGAACAAAAATACGAAGGAAGAGAAGATTGCCTTGAGCCCTCTATTACACATAGAGAAGCACATTTCCATTTGAGGCCGCCTTCTCTACTCTCTCTTGAATGTCTTTATCTAACAACGGAAGTCCAGAGTTCATGAAATCTTCCACACTCATCATATCAGGCCCCATTTCTTTTGGATACAAACTCTCAATCTGTAAAAATGCATATGAGCATACAACAGAAAGATCATAGAACCATTACATAGGGAGAAATAATTCACCATAGAATAGAAATGGAAAGAGGCATGAAAGTACAATATGACAAAGTTCATACAAACCTGAATAGTATACATATTAATCCGTTGACCAAGTATCCGAGCAAGAATTAAAGCCTGTTTCAATATTGGCCAAAAACTAAAGAAAGTTAATATAGTAGTTTGTGTTATTATTCATACTAATACACAACCAACCAACTTCATTCTAATATAATAGTGAATGTCGTATGATAAGAAATGATCATTTAAATATTAGACCAAGATTGCAGATTCTTAAAAGGAAAATTAACCACCACTAGCCAATTAAGGTTGAATATAACAGAAACTTCTTCCAATAGTAAGTTGTGTTATGGAATTTTCTTTGATAAATCATATTAAGATTCTTTCATAAAGGCATTTTATTATATGCTTATAATTAAAAATGGTTGTCATACTCAATTGAAGTGTATATTTCAGATGAACATCATTGTTCCATTTGCATGACATTGTGACCTAACAGCTGCAAAGCAAATAAAATATGCAAATATAAAATAAACACGCTGAACCTTTCTAGCAACATCCATCCCACCGAGGTCCTCGCGCAGATCTGCAGCATTATGCATAAATTGCCCTTGTGCTTAACAAGTTATCAAACAGACAAAAACCAACTATATATCAAATGAAGCTCCAGAACGAACAAGCCCAAATAAAGGAAAACCATGCTGATAAAATCTAAGAAATGAAATGTCGAAATTATATATAACCAGCTATGAACATCAAGAGGAGTGAGTAGCCAACAGCTGGTAGAGAGATGTTGGCTGGTGGTAGATAGTTGATTTGATTAATGTGAATGAGGTTATATAAGAGATCAATTAAGTGTGCTTCAATTTTCATTTTCAACCAAGTAAATGATGCAATGATGTATACAATAGCTCCTAAAAATAAAGTGTGTCAAGGACAAAGTCTATTAAAAAGTTTAAGTGCTTCACTGAAAACTTAATAGTTATTTTGTATCCCTTCCAAGTGAACTGCCAGCACTTCTTTGCCCGTGAGACATGGACAATGTGAAAATTCACCCTGTGGCTTGTGCTAATATTCAAATTCAATCACGAAGCATGGATGGGGCAAAGACCAAACACTCAACCAATTGTCATAAAGGTTTAAATAACATATTAAAAACCAACTCTCTAAACACTTAAGCTGTTAGGCAAATGTTTTGGAAGAACTGAAGGTTACATCTTCTACTAGTCAGAAGACTGGCATATCAATTTTAAGTAAAACAAATTAAACATGCATAATAAGCTTCAAAATCACTATTATAATATAACATCAAACATAGCACAATCACTAACCTGGTTCAGTGTACCCAAGACTTTTAGCAGCTCTCACAACTTGGCTCAATGGTTTCCCATCCTCAACTTCGCTCATTACATACCCCAATGTTCCTGGTAAGAGCCTCAGAAAATGAATACAATAGAAAAGGTGATACCTTAGTCATATGCTAAGGATATATCTGTGAACAATGACATACCACTCAAACTCCCAATAATGCGATGAACAGGATCTCCTGAAGAGATTATGCAATTCAGGGATGCTATCACGGGAAGACCAGCACCTACCTAAAATAAAAAGACTATGAGTGCTTTGATCCATTGCCATATCCATATGACTCATTAAGAAGATTTTTAATTATTAAGATCCAAGACGACTTCATGAAATGCATTCATTAATAAGAAGGTACATAACTGAATGATTCTCACGACATAGTTCTTGAACAATAAAAAATAGTTTCTGTTAGAAAGCTGCGGAAGAAAATAAGAAAGTGATCATATAATGAAGTTAAATGAATAATAATAATAAGCATCATGAATGATATGCATATTCAGATACTCTAGTTCCTTTGTAAGTATAATGAGTAAACAACTATATAAGATCAATGCATAGAGAAAGTACGAAATATTGATCTTTCAAAACTAATCATGAATTCTAAGACAGTAGAGCAAAACTAAACAATGAGATGGTCCTGATTTTTCTTGTCTATCAAAATATCTCAATACAAATTACAATATTTGAATCGAGGATTCACACAGTAAGACTTATCTGATCTTTTAAATTGTTTAAATGTTCTTATTTTTAGTTGCGAATAAATTCCGTAGGATATTTATTCAAATTCACTATTCCATTGAAAACTTACAGCAGCTTCCTAAACAAAAGTTAAAAGAAAAAAAGTGTATTTCTCCATCAAAAATAATAATTCATGGATAGCTATTCTTTTGGTTGTTTTTGGTTTCATATGGAGGATCTCTGATCCTTCATCTCCTGCAACTATTCTTCTCTTCATATTAATGATATTCTTTTTATCAAATATATCTGTGTCTATGTCTATGTCATTGTCCTAGAAACTAATATGTTCCTTCTAGCCGGAAAAAACCATTGTTATTTTTTTAATCACATATTATGCCTTCCAAGTTACTAGCAATATCACCTCAAAGTTGAATTGCAAGAATTTTCTAACTTAGCCAACTTCAGATGATTTTTTATTTTATATTTCTTTTAGGATAGGGGCTCTCATTTAATCTTACAAAATCCATCACTAATTTTCCCCAAGAAAAATATAAGTAAATGGGAAGATCAAGTTTTGTATTCCATTTTGTTGAAAATCCACTTTCATTCTCCATATTAATACAATAGTTGAAGCAAGAAGAAAAAATATCACTTACAGTTGATTCATGCTGGATACGACGCGGATATGCGTAAAGGTTTTCAAAATCCTCCTGTTCCATAAATAGTATTTGTTATTAGATGAAAGAGTACAACACTGAACAAAGAAATAAAGAGTTGGGAAAGAAACTAGAAGAGTAATTTTCATTTTACAAATAATTGTAATTAAACCTCATTATGTTAATGGAGAGGACCAACGACCACTTGTCACAAATAGAACATAAACAACGTTTCCAATTTAAAAAATTACTAAAGACTTTTAAGATGATCTTACCATTGTAGATGTCAGAGGCTTCTTATTTGCCATAACAATACAACAACCCATATCGACAACTTGTTTTAGCACCGCAATCGTGTTTGAGCTAGCAGAACAATCTACAAAGACCAAACCTATTTCCAGAAAATAGCAAGAAACGTATGTCTTAATTATCGAAAGCATGAGAACTACTCACTCTAATTAATTTACTTTAAAAATCAATCAAAGTAATTTGGTAATGCATGACATGTTAGAAATTAAACAAACCTGTTTTACCACCAAGTTGAGATGCAAGCTCCAGAATCCTTTCTTGCAACTCAGGATGAGCAAATAGCCGGTAATCTCCTTCAAATCAAAACTAACAAGTAAGCAGTCGCGGAGCTTGAAATAATTCTTTGGGGGCCAAAAATAAAATTATATAATGCTATATTGTATTCATATTAAAATAAAATATATTAATATATTTTTTTAAAATTGTTTATTAATAAGATAATAAATAAATAATTGTATACAAATAAATATTACAAAATACTTCAAAATGGTACTTTTCGAGTCTTGAGTGACTTGAAATCTTAAATAATCGAATCAGAACTGAATGTTTCAACAATTTCTTTTTCAATATAAATAACCAAACTATTCGTGAGAAAGTCGTCTTCCATCTTGTTTCTTAACCTCGTCTTCATTATTTTCATTGCTGAAAATGCTCACTCTGTAGTAGCTGTAGAAATGGGAAGAGTTAATAATAAACGAATCAACCTATCAATTAAGTAGTACACTTTTGACTTTTTTGTTTCTGCTGAACATCTACATAACTCATGGATAGTTGATAAATTCTTCATTTATAGATGTTGACGAGCATCAAGGATGAAATGTTGAAGTTGAAATGGTAGATTAATCTTCTCTTGTTCAGTGAAGTCCTTGGGATAGTAACGGTCAACAAGAGTAAAAATCTTAGCAATATCAAAGTTTTTGTAAGCATACTTAGGTATGAGAGTAGAACTCAGACTTAATAGATCCATTGCTTGATCATTGAATTTGTTATTCAACTCTTGTGATTGCTTATCGATTGTGACAAGAAATATTTCCACTCTGAAATAATGCTCAACTAAAATATGATCTTTTTGGTGACAAGAGCATCCTTGCCTTGCTACATATAAGAAGCAGTTAAATCAGGAATCAGAATATCATGTTTCTCACAAAATGATTTCACATTCTTCAGTAGTTGCTCCCATTTGTCATCTCTCATATTTTGGCTTAGTAATTTTGTAGAATGGACTAGTTGCACAGCATTAACTATGTCTTGAGACTGTTTTTGTAAAGCTTCACAAAGAACATCAGTTACCCCCATAATATCTTTCATCAAATGCAAGATCAACACAAAATCAAAAGAGGTCATGGTATTGTACGCACTATCCGCAACACTGCGCTGAGAATAAGATGATCCATCAATAATAACCTTTTGTAAAACAGTCAAAGTTGCACCATACATATTTATCAAACTGCAAACTGAAGAGAAATGAGAACCCCATCGAATATCGCCTGCTCGTTTCAAAGTACTAATTTGATTTGCCCCTTTGCCAGTTTCAAGTTCATCAATCTCTAATAAATGAGCAATTTCATCTGTCTTAGCAGCATGTAACTCATCATGTCTCTTACAAGAGGAACAAATGATGTTGACAATGAAAGTTAATTTCGAAAAAATTGATGTCAAGAATAACATCTCTAGCTACAGCAACCAATGCAAGTTGTAAGCGATGAGCAAAACAATGGATTTAATAAGTATAAGGACAATCCTTTAGGAATAACGCCTATAATCCATTCCATTCCCCTCTCATGTTGCTGGCAGCATCATATCATTAACCACGAATATTAGAGACATCTAGACCATGTCTAGAAAAAACACCACACAATTCTTGTTTCAGAGTTAATGATGTAGTATCTTTAACATGTACTAGATAAAAAAATCACTCTTGAATAAAGTCATGTATATCAACGAATCTCAGAACGAGTGCCATTTGTTCTCTTTTGGATTCATCTCGAGCTTCATCTACTACAATGCAAAATTTAGAATCCCAAATTTCTTCACAAATATGCTTTCTCACCTTATTAGAGAGAATATTCAAGATTTCTTTTTGAATTTGATGTGAAGTATACTTAGCATTATATGGAGCATTTTCTAACACAGTCTTTGCAACTTCATCATTGTAAGATGCTATGAGTTTGATCATTTCATGAAAATTACCTCGATTTTTTTATTCTGGAGTCTCATCATGGCCTCTTAAGGCACAAGCTTGAAATGTTAGCCAGCGAGTTACATCAATGGAGGATTTAAGACGCGGGCGATTTTTTTGAATTTCATCGGAAGTGTGATCCTTCTGGATATGGCTTGCTTGATTCAATAAATCTAGACATGCTGCAACTGCATTATTGTGTGGTGAGTAAGGATCATCTCCAATATGATTAAGAAAAGCATAATTTGCTCCATTATTAATCTTTTTCCAACTCCTAAAGCCTTTGCTAATAAAAACATCAGCTCCATGACGTCTACTAGGTTTTTTGCTATCCAAATAACAAAATAAACAATATGCAGCATCTTCAGAAGGTGAATACTCCAACCACGAAGAAAAAATACCAAACCAAGCATACTGAAACCGTCTTGGATGGTTTGTACCAGATAAAGGATAATTGTCTAGATGTTTTTGATATGGACCCCATTTAAGATGAGCTCGTCTAACCTCATCTCTTTGATTTGGATGATATTGCCAAATTTAAAGCCACTTCCCAGGATCACGTTCTAAAGAATTAAGATCAAACTCATTAGGTGCGACTCTTTGAACTTTTGAAGGATGTATCTCACTTTCTTCACGATTCGTTGGAGTAGGAGAACTATCAACAGGTGTTGACATTGCAGAAGTTATATCTTTTCCCTTCTCGAACGTTATCCTTCCTTTTAAAAAATGCATCAATTCTTTGATTTTTCATCGGTGTAATTGTAGAAAAATTGAATATATAAACTGTAAAGTAAGTAGAAAAAATATATAGTTAGAATAATAAATATTAAATATTACATTACTTATTGAATGTTTAATTTTTTGTAGCATAAAATAATTTTAATTAAAAAACCAACAAAACATAAAATAGTATTAAATTAAATGAATAAAAAACTTACCTAACTTCTCCAAGATGACATGGAAGAATATAATTACTTGAAAGTTGAGATTTTGTTCAAAAGTTGTAACATATAAATTCTTTGATGAGTAACGTAGTTCTCTAAGTCTCTACCTCAGCTCCTCGTCGTTGTTCAGGAGGAACTAGGATAATAAGTTAACAACTAATAAATTTATGTTAAGATAATATAAGATTGTTTTTTAATTTAATTTTTTTAAATTATAAAAGGCCATGACCATGATGCTGCACCTTATATATATATATATATATATTATATATTATTATGGGTATGGCCGTGTGCTTATAAAAGCCCATGTTTTATTGTTAAAATCAAGTGAAAAGAAGAAATCAATAAGGTTCGAACAGGGTTTTCTCCTTTTTCCTAAAAAATATTTGCCAATTGAGCTGCTTGGAGAATCATATTGTTTAGTACTAATTTTTTTATAAAAATCTTGGGGCCATGACCCCATTGTCCATGAAAAGCTCCGCCATTGCAAGTAAGCATTAAAAAGCATGAGAATAAGTAAATAACCATTCATATCAGCAGCAACTACAACTCAATATGAACATAGATATCTACCAAGATCACCAAGTTTTGATAGAGAGTCGCCGTCGCGCTTGACGTGGCAAAGTTCCATCGAGAATTTATCATCCAATTCCTTATTCGACGAATCCTCCGTAACCACTAAAAATTTACTATCACTTACTCCCAGAACATTCAAGCAAAGTCCCTGTCATCAAAACAGTAATCAGAACACTGAAATTTTGATGAACACATTTTCTTTCAGTTTCGGAAAAGGATAGTAATATGTAAAGGTCAACAGCAAGATGCATTTTTTGGAAACAAAATCCAAAAAATAGTCGATGACATAAACATCAGGAGACTAAGTGATTGTTAATAATAATAATAACAACAACAACGATGAAGAAAGAATGGTAGGGTACCTGTGAGGAGTGAAGAGAACGGCAGGAAACAATGTGTGGAAGAATGAAGAAGGTGACAACCAACTCCTCCGCAACCCATTAGAATTAGAGGAATAGTTTTCATTTTCTGAACAAATTTTACGGTTTTTTATTTTAAAATTTTGGTAAAAGATGAAAAGCTTATCAATCGATGTTGGAGGAAATGGAAGAACTTGGAAGTTAGCAGTGAGCAGTGAGCAAATAGGGCTTGTTTGGTTGCGTAATTGATTATTCTTGTTGCTCTATGAGAGTGCGTTTTGGAGAGAGATTGAGACTGGGAGATTAAAACTAGGGAACTGAGACTGAGAGATGAGACTGAAATAGGTTTATGTATTGCGTTTCGTTTAAAATTAATTAGATATGGAGACTGGAAGATAGAGATTATACTAAGTTGATGAAGCAGAAATAAATGCTAGTATTGAAAATTATAATGTTGATTGAGTGTATTTGAGTAAAAAATATTATTAAAGTTTCAGTCCCAGTCTTCAGTCTCCCAGTCCCTCCAATTTGGAGGTACTGAAAATACTGAAATTCTGGGAACTGAGACTGAAATTTTAGTTCCAGTCTCTATCCAACAAACACAATTCTAAGTCTCTGTCTCCCAGTCTCAATCCCAGTATTCAGAACCAAACGCACCCTGAGTGAGCAGCGAATGAGGAATTTAGAAGGGGAGAGAAAGGAAAGAAAAAGGAGAGAAAGGGTTAGTTTTCCCTTGTTTATTTGAGAAGAAAATTGAGAAGGAAGATTGTAAGAGTGCATAAAATGTGGTGGGATTCAGATTAGATACTTTCCTTCCTTCAATAGACGGAAAATGGAGGAAAGAGTAATAATAATCTCTTTTTTGTCCATATTGCTCTTTTTTATCAGAAAAATTTTCAGAAGTAAAATAATAAAAAACTTTATTTCTCAAAAAAAATTAAGAAGACTTTAAATACTAAAATCTAATTTTTTTTACCCATTATCCCTAGTTCGCCCAACTAATGGACTAAAATTCATTTTAGCCTCCATCACCCTCATTCTATCAGAAACACGTTCCACCCACACTCACACACACTTGCTTTTCTCTCCCAAGATATGATACCCATGACCAGAAAATCCTAGCAGCCCCAACTCACCCACAACAGCAGAAGAGAGGAAAAGAGAGGACGGTGCCGGCAGGCTTAAGGGCTGCCACCGCTGCCACCGGAACCATCAACGGAGAGAGTGAGACAGTAGCGAGAGAGAGAGAGAGCTTGAGTTACTGCTGCATCCAGCCATGGTTTCACCGCCGCCGTGGCTGGTGACGTCGCCCTTGTCACTGACTTCTCCTGTGTTTTCTCTCTTGAATAATAATCACATATATGTAGGAGTGACAGAATTAGAGTGTATGACAGTTACAATAAAGTGAAAGAGGAGTGATGGTGTTGCATTGAGAGGATAATGATATTGGTAATAGAGGTGCAGAGGTTATTGGAATTGGTGGGAAAAGAGAGCATAACAGAGAAGTTAGAATAAAAGATAAAAACTAAAATTTATTTCAAATATATGGAGTTTGCCCAACTAATGGGCTAAAATCCATTTTAGCCACACTAATAGGCGAACTTGGTGGGTAAAGTGTGGCTAAAATGAATTTTAGCTCATTAGTTGGGAGAACTAGGGGTAATAGACAAAAAAGAAAAAATTGAATTTTGGTATTTAAAGTCTTTTTATTTTTTTTTGGAAATAAAATTTTTTATTATTTTATTTCTAAAAATTTCCTTCTTTATCATCTTTCAATTCTCCTATTTCATTATTTTGTCACTATTATTGCTATTTGTTATTGTTACTGTTATTAATCTCTGAATCTATTTTTTTATTTTTTCATATTTCCCTTCTATTAATGATAAAAATTTTATTTTATCTTATTTATTTTAAATTAATTAATAATTGATTGATTATATTAATATATTTATTTAATAAAAATAATAAAAAAACTTTATGATAATAATATTAAGTGTATTTTATTATTAATTATATTATTTTATCTATTTTAAAATAAATAATAATTTATAAAGATAGAATATTCTTTTATAATATAAGGCTAAAAATGTCATTTAATGCAAAAATTTTTTTTTAATTTTTCATTCAACTAAAAAAAATTATTCTTTATTTTCTTTCCTTTCTTTCTATTTTTCTTTCAACCAAACATATTAAAGAAAAATAAAAATCAACTCAATTTCTTTTCTTTTTTCTTTTCACTTTCTTCTTTCCCACTTCCTTTCTTCCAACTAAATAAACCCTTACACTATATTTGTTTCAAGAGAAAAGAAAAGAAGAAAAAATAAAAAAGAGAAAATGGGTTGAAAAGAAAGTTTTCCCTTATTTGATTATACAATGAAAACAAGAAAAAAGGAAAAATTGTACATGGGTCCCACATGAAAAGTCTTTTGCTCATCATAGGCGAGAAAACTTGGGGAAAGAGTGATTGAAGAGCAAATTACTTCTATGCCCTTTCCTATACTTATAATTATTTTTCTTTGTTATTCTTTAAAAAATAAATTAAAATTAGTGTTATATAAAAAAAATAAATATACGAAGTAATAATAATTAAAAATTAGTGCTTCTTATAATACTATTTAATGTAATTTTTTTAAATTAAATTAAAATATGAATATTTATTTTATTATACAATAAAATTATATTTTTTTCTCATTATGACATTTAAAAAATAACAGAAAATTATAAATTTAAATTTTTTTTAAATAATATATGTTAATAGTAAAATTAGATGAGTTTGTTTGTAAAAAATTGATTTAAATATATTATTAAATTATAATTTACATACAATATTTATAAGGATATTTTTGTAATTTTATTCTATTATGATTTTCTCTTCCAATTTTCTTTTCATCCAAACAAGAGAAAATTTTTTCCCTATTTTCTTTCCATCAATTTTTCATTTATTCAAACAATACATAAAATACTACACTTTTCTTTTCATTTTTTTTTTCTATTTTCTTTCCTTTCATTTTCATTCCTTCCATTTTTCTTCATACATCCAAACAAAATGTTAGTGAATTACTGAATATTGAAGAAGCTGAAGAAGCACAATTGCACTAGTGTTAAAAAAAAAAAAAAAAAAAAAACCAGCAGTCCTTGATCCGCAGGTATTGACGGGTAACGGGTGCCCGCTATTTTGTAGGATTATAAACTAGTTCCTATCAGAACAGAAACTCGCCATCCGTGAGGGCCACAAACTCACACTCTTCTCGGAGCTCACACTCAGTTCTCAGTCCTCTTCTACATCTCCGGCGTCTACTCCCACCACCAGCCGGGGCATCCGCAAACTCACCCTCTTCTCTGAGCTTTTTACTCTCACTCGCTCCTCTGTCTTCTCCACCCTCTGCATCGCTACGCTGCTGCCTGCCCCTGCCTTGCTCTTCCGCGGTGCCGCTGCTCCGCTTCCTCTACCTCGCAGCTTCCTCGCCCTTCTGCGGCGCCACTGCCTCTGCGTCCCTGCAACCCTGCCTCTGCCTTGCAGCGTCGCTGCTCCACTGCAAGTCTGCGACGTTGCCTCTGCCTGAAGCCCGCTTTCTCCGCCTTTAAGGTTTACAATTTTTATATCAGTTTATTTAATTTTGTGGCTGCTTCTACTATATATTGAGTGTCATGTAGCATAATGAAATAGGCCAGGGAACAAAGTATACTAATTAATCCTTGAAACTTAGGGTTTCGAAATTAGTTGAATTTTGGAGATTCAAGGGTTCAAGTGATTTCCTAGCAATGAGATTATGATAAAGAACCCCCTCTTGCTAATTGTTTTGGTGCTGTGTCCAACTTTTCAAATTGGTGGCTTGAAGGGATTTATCGGAGATTCTAGAAAGAGAAATTTAGGTACTAAAGAAAACAATCTGAGCAATGTATAGGCAAGTAAACAAACAATTATTCATTCTTCATAAATTTTAAACTAAATGGATTGAAAAAGATGACAGGTTACCTGAGGTTGCTTGCATCTGCAGTTCTGCACCTTAGAAATTGCATGCCTTGGTACAAGTAAAATGACACTTTTATCAAGTATTTCCTCATGGTTAATTGATTATAGGGTATGGATTTTATTTTTTGTTTTAACTAACTTTTTATAATGGTAATATTCTTTTTTTTTTCGAATTTTTTCAAAGTAAAAATAATTGAAATTTTCTTTTATCTTGTTCTGTATGTGTCCTAAACCCCAATGCATTTTTTTTTTTCTATTTGATTCTCAACACTTTTTTGTTCTAATTGTTCCATCCATGCTTCATGTGCCATGCATTTATCTATGTAGAATTTTTACATTAGTAACATGGTTGAATTGGGGAATATAATCGCCCAATCTTATAAAGTTGTTGAAGTTTTGATTAATTTGAACTTCTACTTAGCTAATGCCTAATAGGTTATTAGTTATCTGAGAAATGTTAAAAATGCAGACTAAAGGACTTTGAATGTATCTGCAGTGTTAATGGTTGTGTTTGAGTTTTCCCTTGAACATATATTATTGTTCTTGGTTTTTTGTTACCAATGTGTTGTCTAATGTAGTTTAGTGATGATTGAGTGATATTGTGAACTAATTGGGAGATCTAAATAGAGCTGGTTGGTCGATAGTTATCATGATTAAGACTCCGAGGGACTCTAATAATCTAGTCTTTGCTTATTTTGCTCTCATTTTAAGATTACATAAATCATAAACAAAGTTAGAAGTGTAGAACAGTTTGTTTTCCACCTTATATACAACAACAACAATCATAAACCTTAGCCAATTAGGTAGGATAAGTCACATGGATCAAACAACGTCATTGCACCTTGTTATAAAGCATGCCTGTGCTTGGCCCATTTATCCTTATATCACTTTTGTATCTCTTTCGATAACTCATTGAAGGTCTTCTTAGGCCTCCCTTTGGCCTTAATCGTCACACTACTACCCATCTTATCTATTCTCCTAACTGGATGTTCTTTTGATTTTGTCTCAATAGTCAACATGACCTGACCTAATACTAATAACTAATTTTAAGGTATGTAATAAAGTAAGTTTATTGTGAGGATTTGCAGAAGTATAAGTTGTAAATTCTTAATGCATAGTTCGTTGGAAACTTCTTATGTGTATGTTTAATCTTTCACGATGCAAGATGTTTATATTGCTTATCAGTTATCACAAGAAACACAAAGTGGAGTTTTAGATGAATTTCGTATACGTCAATGTTTAATAACAAAGATAGGTCATGCAGGTATTCAAGTTTCAAATTGGTTATGATTTAGCAGCAAACTTCGAATCACAAATGGCAAGTCTTTCTGTGTTACCAGTGAAGTACTCAGGTTATTTCTAACCATGTTATAAAAAAATTGACTATTCTCTTACTTCTAAATAAAGAAAATTTTGATTTTTTATTTCCAAACATAGTACAAATCTTCACTCTTCACCCAATTCTACTCTTCATCAAAGAATTTTCTTTAAGTATTAAGAAGATGAACTAGGACTCTCAATCATTACTCTTGTAGATTATGGTTATTTTTCTTTGTTTGACTTCAATCTTTCTATCTTGTAGGTTTCTTTCATCAAGGTAGAGAAACTCCTTATCTTAGATCAAAGTTTTTGGGGAGAGTCGATTGTGTCAGAGATGTTTCTCTTCCACCAGCAAATGTAATTATTCTCTCCTGCATGCAATCCTAACACCAATTTATAAAACCAAGACTTTGTTTTGTCCATCCTTCCCCTTATTCATGCTCTGTGTTGGCAGATTTGTAGAATGAAGATAAAACCAAGATTTGCAGACCCCATTTATACCAAATTTGTGATGCATGCTGCAAGTAATGATCAACATCTACGCTTTGATGACGATTTGGTTCGGGAGCCCTTTTTGCTAACATTGATCAAGGAAACCTTATGGTAATTGCAAAAGTTCATTTGTCTTTTTAATGGAATTACTGTCTTTGTCATGAACCTCCTAGGAAAATGCAGTCATGTTTTTTATAAGATTTGTGTGTTCTTTTCCAGGGGCCTAAAGTCTTTGTTTGTATTTTTGGTTGAGCAACCAAGCCAACTAAAGTACATAGAGTGGCCAGGCTTTGGTAATACGGTATGTCTGATATGCTTCTTATTTATGTTTCTATATTTTAGAGATGATTCCCCGTTACTCATATACTCTATATTGTTCAAGTTTATAATACGTATTTGATCATCACATGCATTTTTATATCAATCCTTTGCAGCTGAGGACTGCAACTCTGACGCTTATTCTTGTTGCGCTACTTATTGTCGCCTTATCAACCGTTGATTCAGTTCTCGGCTATGTTTTGGCGTTATTTCTCCGTAAACTCCCATAACTATGCCTACATTACATATTTACATGTACCATATATGCATATCCGGTAGTATTGTAACTGTATGGTTGAGGCATACTGCTGCCATAACTGTCTAGAGCAACTTCACATATTTTTGCCCCCACTTAGAAGACTAATAATTTATAAAAGATTAACATATTGATAACTTATGCTCAGTGCTTGGGAAAATAGGCATAAGTGGAAAATTGAATCAGATTGCTTTACAGTTTACGATGAAATAGGCATAAATGGATAAATACTGTAATATTGTGAAATGGAAGAAATAATACAACTATTTCATCACTTTAAAATATAACTACAGGTGACGAAATATTTTTGGAATTGATTTCATTTTATTTGAAATAAATTAATTGAAATTGAATCCTTGTGTTTTGAATTAATTATGTAAAATGTGAATTGCTTTTATATAAAAATTGATATAATAGTTTAATTGTACCTTTTTATCCATTTGTAATTCTGTATTACGGTATTACCACAAAAATTTTCATCACCATTGCCAAATACCAAGCAAACAAAGCCAAACATCTACCAGAGTACCACCCCCTCTTTAAACTTTTCTCTTTTATACTAATATCTAAAGGGTATAAAATTATAAATGTTGTTTTATATTTTTAAGACATCAAATCTTTTGAATTCTAATCAAACTTATCTTAAAAAAAAAAAAAAAAAATTCAATCATTGTTATAATGTAAATCGCATATATTTAGAAGTCAAATTAATTCTTAATTTTTCTTTATTCCAAACATAAAATTTGATTTGCAAAACAAATTACTTTGAATTTTATGTAATCAATTCTTAATTTTTATTCATTCCCCATGTCTCTTTACAAAAGGTTGGGACTTGGGAGTTGAGAGCATTGCTATCAAGCTTCGAGGGTATGAAAATGAAAAGCATTAAGGAAGTCACATATTGAACCATATCATTGACTTTCATAAATCAATGTCAATGAAATAAAGATTTCATATATAAGAGACAGAAATGCATGCATCCATGTGGTACGTTATTCTTCCACTATTGCCAATTGTCATAGTACGTACACGTGGTTCAAAGCTTGATCCAAAAGTTTCTGAACCACCGAATACTGATTACAGAGAATTTAGTTCAATTGCAGTTGCAATATTCGCTGAACAAGCTTTTATTAGTTTCTTTCTTCCATGCATAATACTTCAAATGAACACAACTTGTGCTACATTTGCATTCTACGTTCTACAAAACGACAAATACATGTCTTCAAGCTGCATCCATGTCTTCAAGCTGCATTGTATTTTATTATAGATTTTTTTGGATAAAGATAATAACTGATTACGTGTTACTCTATTAATTAATAATATGATGATTATTATAGAAATTAGTATATGTAATTATATAAACTGGTTAGAATTTACTTTGCTAATTAGGCATTTTGTAGGTATTGTCGTTTATAACTTGTTAGAATAAACTTTTAAGAAAATAGTTGTTTGGTGCTTTATGTAGTGTATATATACGATGAAAATAACAAATGATACTTTTTTAAGTCTTTTTTCACTATTTCACCACCCAACTCTATAATTTGAACAGAGTTTTATTAAGAAACTAGAATACAATTTTTAAAGGGCATTATAAGGTACGGAAGATCGAAGTTTATATAGAGAGAAAGTGTCTCTTGGGCGCACACATCACAAGGTTGCTCAATGACAAGCATGTGTTTCTCATAAATCGGATAGATTGGAATCTCATCATCCCTCTTCATCTCTATATCGACTTAGCGTTTGTACGTACCTAATAACTCGCTAATTTTTAAACTCATTGTCACTTCTTAAAACTAAAAGATTATTTATCTTCTTATTTTTATCCAAGTATTATTTTTTATTAGTGAATATCATAAAAAAATTGTTTTTATTTTTTTTTTAGCAATTTCTCACGTATTTATAATATTCTCATTATGAAAAATAAAGAAAAATACATATATAGAGTATTTTAGGAATATAGTTTTGATAAATAACAACCCTATGAGATTGAGTAACATAAGTTTGTGAGGGTCATGCAACAACGAGGAAAATAATAAAGAAAGCAAGGAGGTTATCTCCAGTATTAATGACTTTGTAAAACTTGTTACGTATATTATGATTTGAAATGCAATGTTAATATTTTAATGGAAATTTTCTTTTTTGAGAAATGAATATTTAATATTGTAGTATTGTATAAATATTTTATTTTGTGATTGTGGTAATGTATGAAAAAAGTTTCAATTAATTATTTCCATAAATTTTAGTGGCGGTTTGATGATGTGATCTAATTTTTCAAAAAACTGCCGCCACTTGCTGAATTCTTTGTAATGAACAGAGAGTTTAGCATATAGGAATTTAGTATTTCTTGTTAACAAGCTAAACTTAGTATTCCTGTCATAGGTTTTTAACATGTTTTTCAAAGTATAAAATTACTTGATAGAAATCATTTAAGAATCAAAGGTAGGTTTTGAACACTAGCTTAATATGTTTTCTACAACATAGGAAATACTAAAACGTGACAAATAACTCTATCGATTAGATATCTTAAGAAATCAATATTGATTGGTTTAGGGTCCAATTAACCGATTGGATTAGTTATTCAATCAATTTATTCTTTGACATAATGGATGTGTTTTATGCTGGGAAAAAATCAATTGTAATATCTTTTGTTCAACATTTTAGAGATCTATAAGTCTAATATCTCAATTCTTAGGAGACTTACAATTTTGATCTATCACAACATTTTTTAATGATCTTTCCTGTTACTCTGATTATGAATTAAGATTTTTTTCTTTTTGTGTCATGATTATTAATTAAGATGAAAGCTATTAGAAAATTCCTGATATTCAAATAGTAGAAAGAACAGTCTGGTTAAACGAAATATTGAAATTCAAGAACTTACTTAATATTAAAAAATACAAAACGATAATACTACATTTATATTAAGAATTAGTTACTAAATTACTCACCTATATGTAAAATGTAAAATATACGTGAACACAAAATACATACACATAAAAAATGTTTCAGCAAACAATATATGTATTTGTGTGTACAGAAAATATTTTTCTACGAAGAAAGAAAGGAAACAATAACGATAACGATCATATTAACAAAACAGTCCATTTAAAACTCAATGTATATGTAAACTAAGCCATAAATTTTCTAATGTACTTAATTTATCAATATGATTGGATGAGAGAGTTGTAAACTGAAGTGCATAACTATCAGAGAGGAGTTAAATCCTATTTTTTTCCTCGAGAATCGCGATTTGTATCGAAATGATCTCTAAAATTTCAATTTCACTACTTTAATCTTCGATATTAAAAAGTTGTACCAAATTGATCCATGTCATCCTCTCCGTCTATTTCTTTCGTGAGTGAAGTGGCAATTGCCTTTTACGTTAGACAATATTTTATATTATTCCTTCATGTATGGTGATCATTAATAAAAACCACGTGGGTAATACCCAAAAAACATAAATAGAGAGATTATAAAGGGTTAGATATTAGATGATATTGTTTTTAATGAGCATTTAGCTTCATAAGTAAAGTAAAGTCATTTCATATTATCTAGCATGTAAAACAACTGTCACCACACTCACAAAATTAGCCAGAATTAAAAAATCAACTTGGTGAGTTGGTGCTATTTTCCAATATTAGAGATCAAAATTGTGTAATTAAAATCTCAACAACTATTTCGATACAAACTATAAATCACATAGATTAAAATGGGTTTTGTTGGGATTAGAATATATAAATAAAATATAACAGTTTCATTCAATCAATTCAAATGGCAATTCAAATTGGGAAGAGGTGGATCAATGATTATTTCAGAAAGTAAGTATGCGTGGTTCAACAAAGCTGCTAAATAATAATAGAAGAAAGCAGAGGCCATTTTAGTTCCATTGTTATGGTCAAGAACCCTAAATATTATGCTAAAACATGGAATGAATGAAAACAGTGAAATAAGATATAAACTATTTTATATATGGAGAATTTTGTGAAATTAATGTGTATAATAGCATAAAACTTTCTTGAGTTTTGAGGGATGAGTTTTACAAAATAAATGAAAACAATAGTGTAGTCATGCTGATCTATCTGATATACCTATCACAACCTAATAAACATTTTAACATCAATAATCAATAATATATATGAAGAGGCAAAACAACACTTCCATTGAAGATTTGAAATATTAACAAACCCCTCATCTTATTTATTCATCAGAATAAAATATATATTTCAATGAATCTGATTCATATATATACATCTCAAAGAATTGCACTGATAAAAAACAGCCAATGATCTCCAAACCTGATCAAAACACTACCATATGCTTTTGCTGGGAGATGATGTAGCTACCATTCTTCAAACTCGAATTTCTTTTTTGAAAAGAAAAAAATAATAAGTAGACACTTACAGAAGAAAAAAAAAATGAAACAAACCTTGACATCACCTAAAGGCAAAGTTTCTCACTGATTTTTATGTATAAAATCATAAAAATAAAAAAGAAAGAAGAACCTAGAATATTAGTGGCACACATCTAGATCTGTGACATGCGTGTATCTTATCCTATCAGCATTATTATTATGAAGCTCCCTGCCAAAGTGGGCATTATTGTGTTTAACTTAATCCTTTTAATTTACTTGCTTTTAATTTTGGGTCCCACCAATCAGCATCCAAGGTTGAAATTGTGACATTAAAAGCACCATTAAGGTATGGGACACACACGCTGACACACCCAACATTATTATTTATTATGTGATAAAGCCATATTTGTCATCATTGTGCAATATCTTACTAATATGCATTGAAAGTCTCAACGGAATTGGAAAAAATTAAAAAGCATTTTGGGCCCAATGGGCTTACATAAAGACAAACAGGCTGGCCCACAATGAGGTCCAAAGCCATATTATATATGAAAAAAAAAATAATTTTTATAGTAAATAAATGCCTTAATAATTGTATTTTGTGTCAACCTGCATTTTATTTGTATCATCCTCACACCTTATTAGACTTTAGTGTAACCTCCAGGATACTTCTTTTTCACGCTTGGATCTTGTTGGAAGTTTATTATGAACGATGTGGACCAACCTTCTAAAAAATAATCGATAGGGTTTTGGGTTTAAAAATTTAAAGATTTAACGAAATTCAATCGAAATTCTATCGAATATAATAAAATAATATATTTATATAAAAATATATAAATTTGTTAACTTTTATCAATTTGTTTGGTTGCTGATAAATTCACTAACAATTAACTTTTATCTTAAAGTAAATTAATCTAAAAGCTGAATCTCGATTAATCCAATTGAATCGACCAATTCGACTTAATTCTTATAATCATCACTATGTGTACAAATATTACTTTAATTTTTTATCCAGCAAAGATTGTGGGGGAAACACAGCAATGCAATTTTTTATTTTATGGCTATTTTTTGTTTTTCGTTTTTATATTTTGTGACACAAAATAATATGGAAGGAAGTGACTTTAGGAACATCCCCTAAAAAACGAAAGCACAAGTTGGTGATAGTGACATGCATGAATATGCAAACTGATATAATTTAAAATAAGAAAAAATGAAATGATAAAAGGGCATCAAAAGCAGTTCCGTGTGTACAATTATTATTGTTATTGTTTGTCATTTGTTATAAGTTAAAGTTATAAGTAGTCAAAATCTTTCGTTTTCAAACACCTCCATCCACCACCACCACCACTTTTCTCTTCCTTTCCCTTTCATTTTCTTTGTAAACTCAAACACGCACCCCTCTCTCTCTCTCTTTCTATCTCTTCTAACTCCGATTCTTTTAACATTTGAGGTCATCATATTCAACACTTTCACACATTGACGATCCATTACAATATATAATATCTAATCTAAATTTAAATTTAACTAGCTGCCCCCAATGAAGTAGAATTGATGCTTTAATTAATTTGATAATTGCATTGGTGGGAGAAATTCACGGAATAATTAATTTTATTGTGTGAATTGAAAATGTCTCCCCATAACTTACGTATGCAATGTATCTATGTGTTGTACTAGTTACTTAAAATAATGAACATTTTAATTAGTTAGTTAAATAATTAATCTTGAGACTTGAGGTTTTTTCTTTGCTATTCTAATAAATGCCTTGACTCTTAATCCTTAAGGAAACATTTTATTAGATCTCAATTTTTATTTAGGGTCATGCTGAATTTTACCTTATGATCATGTCATTGAAAAGCTTAGAACATTTTGTAATTGTCCGATATAAAACTCACTTACACACTTTTAATTTATTTCAAAAACTTAAACATTGTTGAGACTTGAGAGACAATCTTAACACAACACCAAAGCGTTTAAGCTAAAAAGAACAATATTTAGAACTCAATCTTTGTTGTTATAAATCCCTTTTCTCCAAGGGGAAAATAATTAAAAAAATTATATATGCCTTCAAAAATAATATACACCTATACTCATTATTCACAATCTTAACCTTAAAAAAGAATAATTTCTTAAGAGTTGCATCGAGTATGTTATATACATAACTATTTCCATCGCTCTAATAAATTATCATTTTCGCAAAGGTTTTTCTTATTTAGCAACTATTTTAATCAAAGTAAAATTTTTTTTTTCAATAATTATAAAATTGTTGCCAATTTGAGTGTCGCCAATGCATTTAACGATCGTTTTAGATAGCTATTGTTGGTAAAGCATCTATTACAGTTTTAAAAATATCAAATCGTCGCTAATTTGTAGCACTTAAATCATATTATTAGCTATCTAGAGATCTAAATGAAAAACTATTAAGAGCCCTTATTAAGAAGCCAATTAAGGAGCCAATGAGGAGGAAGGTGAGTTGGTTTTATTTTTTTTTTTTGTGGGCTTTCTCTTTATGGGATTATTGGCTCCTTATGGGCTACATAATGTGAGCTCCGTAGTATAGTTGGATCTAAATTGATGGGAATAATCCCATGACTGCATGACTAATTAATTAAGTTGTTGTTTTTTTAGACCAAGGATATTACAAGTATATAAAAAATGGAATAAAATAATTTGTGATTTTAATATTAGGGTTAGGAGAGATTCAATAAATTTGTGCGGCTATACGTGTTGGGGATGTGGATTTCCCCAAAAAATGCCAACAAAAGAAGGAAAGAAAGAGACAGAGATTTTGATATGAAGCTTATATGGAATGGACTCAGTCTCTGTGTCTTTTGTCTTCTTGAATTGTTAATTACTCTAAACAAAAGAGAATTTGAAATTCAGAAAATGTTGGCCACCATGCATCAAATGCTTACTTGTAGATTGTGGCCCAATGCTTCACTATACCGGAACGTTAATTTATGTTTAAAAGAAAAAAACAAAACACTTGTGATGGTGACTATTTGATATGCACCTTAAATAAACCATTTTTAATATTTTTTCGGCGGTTTATTATGTTAGGATAACTATGATAAGTTTAATTTTAATGCACCGATAGTACAAAGAGTTTTATAGGATCATTCAATCAGATTTATATATTTATATGACTTTTGAAATAGTAGATTTAAAAATTAATTATTTTTTATTAATGTAGTAATATATAAAAAAAATTAAATTCAGTGTATAGAAATTAAATTCAATTATGATTAGGAAGAAGCATTAATAATAATGATAATAATCAAAGTGTATGAATTTTAGATGAAGAACTTTTAAAGTTTTGAACGTATAACTTTATTTTAGATGTGTAGGATTTTTGTTGGTTGAGTTTTATTATTTTTCTAGTAGAGTATATATACAAATAATGAGAATTTTCCTTTATTGATATTTAATTTTTATTCCTAAAATATTTTTAACATATTAATGATTTCTCTCTTATATATATATGGCCAATTTTTTACACAGTAAGATCATGCTATTATATTTTGAAAAAACAAGCAACAACAACTCGGCAATATGAAAAGATATTTGGAACCTTGATACTTCGCAAAAAATCAAGGGATTTTTATGTAGAACTACTTATAATATTATTCCAGTATTTCAAAATTTATACAAAAGAAAACTAACAGCTAATTCAATATGTCTTTAATGTCTACAGGGGCATGAAATAACAGAGCCCACACTATTATTGTGTCAATGGGACCAGAGCAGTTAGATGCTAAGCTTAATTGTGAGTGTTAAACAAGACTCCAAGATAGAGCATAAAATTTACACTAGGAAAATAGGATTCATACTTTGGAAAATATGGAAGGAGAGGAACAAGGCAATATATGAAAAACAACATCCAAATCCTATTGCAACTCTAACTAGAATCAAACTCATAGAACCTGACTAACAAATAACCGGCATCCACCACTGAGGGAGTGGATCTAGTAACATAGATGCTTCGTTCTTCGGCTCTACACAAAAAGCGACATGAGCAATAGTCTTCAGAAACTGCAACATGACATTGCATGTTTGTCTGCTGAGGATCGCCTCCTCCCATTCAGTACCTATCAAACCCTAATCCGAGAAGCAACTAGGAGTTGCAACAATCACTAGCCAAAGTCAGAGTGACTGGCACTATTGGAAGATGCTTCTCAACCATGTTTTTACGGATGCAGCAACAACACATTGGGACATAATGGAAGAAGATGCTCGTTTCATACTGGGTTATGAGATTTGGCAACAGGTTCATTTCGGCTAGGATTTTTTCCTTTGGTGTGTTGAATTTTTATTTCTAAAATATTATTTTTAGTTTCTTGTATTAGTAATACACGAACTTAAAATCATTGATTAGTCACAAAAAAAATCATTGATTAAAAAATAAAAATATTTACTACCACGTTAATTAATTTCTTAACTATTATTACAATTATTGATTATTTTTAATAATGACATAAATATAAATAGAATAGTACATAGATAGACATCATGTTACTACTATTAAAGCACTAGTAATATTACCAAAAAAGGGAAAACTAACTTGCATTTCGAAGAAAGACTTCGATCCCCAAAAGATTTTGATCTTTCAATTGTTTTAAAAACAAAAAATGATGATAATTAATCATTATGTTGAAAAGACTTGGGGGGAATAATTAAAAGAAAAGAACAAGAGAAACTCACACGAAAACAAGAAAAAGTGACAGCTGCGTGTTGCGTTTAGTTGATAAAATATTAATGCATACCTACATAAAAGTAAAGAATAGTTGTAACTTCTAATAAAAATTAAAAAAATAAAAAAAACTTAAGTAAACTAAGGCTAATAACTAATAAGTAGGATGACTTATACGGTATAGATGTAAATGGTAAAGATATAGGTTTTATTAGAAGAATGTGTGGGTCCACATCTGTATATTACTTTAATTTTTTTGAGATGTTAGATATAAAATCTGTATTGTAAGAGAATCTTTTATATCTGTATAAATTTAGATCTGTACCGAATAACTTTTGAATAAGTAGTGATCAATGAAAAAAAAAAAAAACTAATAAGTAATAGTGATAGGGCCGTCCCAATTTTTTAAAAAGATCATGAATTTGTTATCTTGGTCTACACATATTTTGACTTAATAATTAGGTTCGAAAATAATCAAGTTATATTGATCTGGTGATTAATTCATTAGTCTATTTAAGTAAATGTCGGGAGTTCAAATCTCGCCTTGTGCATGCAACAACCTAGTATCAAACGATAAATTCTTAAATAGAATTCACAGATTATTCTTTGACCTATCAAACTGAGAAATGCCGTGAAAAAAAAAAATTAGCCCCGAACATATTAAATTAGCAAAATGTTTGGTAACCAATAGATTTTCAGCAAAAAACAATCAATTATTTCCTTTTTTGTGTTTAATTAATGTTATACTTCTTTCCTTTCAAAACAGCACATTCAATTCACATATCAATTTCATTAATTTTTTAAAACGGCATATTTTCTTTTTTATTCATATAATCATAGCAATTTATTATTCATAATAAAAATTGATTCTTAGAATATATTATCATTATTGCATAATTTTTCATTATAAATTCATTTTAGTGAGACTATTCCTTATCGTATGAAAGAATTTATAATCCATTGCACCTTTTATGTTTTTTCACAATAAATTTCTTCACATTCTTTCTTTAATATTTTTTTAATTCAACGTATTTATCTTCCTACTTGCTACCCATTTTATTTATTTTTTACACTATTTATTCAAGTGTATATACTTCATGCTTTGAAAATCAATTAAAAAAATAATAAAAACTGGAAGCATTGTGTACAGCTTCTTCATATTCACTTTTTCTCACTTTAAAAATGTTCTTATTTCCATAGGTTAAGTTCTTTTTTTAGTTTAAATTTTGAAACTTTTATTCCTTTGAGTATTTCTTTTCCTCTATTTTAATCTAATTAAGCAAAATTACAAATAACATCTTTTAAGTTTATTTCAACTTTTTATATAATTATCTTACATAAAATATACAATTAACATCCTTTAATTCATGCATATAATATCTATATTTAAGTACACTTAACATCTAAAATTCGGATAAATTTAAAAATTAAACAATATAGATCCAACCCATAATTATCTTACATCATATGTATAACTAACACCCTTAAATTTGTGATATATAATATCCATATTCGAGTACATTTAACATCCATAATTATAGATGTTATTTAAATGAAATTATAGATGTATGTTAAATTAATTTTCGATGATGAAATTTGAGTTTTTTTTTCAATATGTTATGGTGATTTGAGATTTTTTTTAGGGTTAATAATGTATAAAAATTTGAAATTTTCATTTGAAATAATAAGAAAAATTTTGAGAATTTGATTTGATTTAAATTTAAAATTTATATTTGGTATAATTAAATGAAAGAATATAATTATAAAAAGAGATTAATTGTCCTAATTAAATTAGAAGAATAATTTACACTTTTTTATAAATGAGAATGTTATCAAATATATATTTAATTTGTTGTTTATAATATTATTCGGTACCTATCCTTACTCTTAAATTAAAACTTATTATGCATACACGAAAAGGAAAAGGCTTATTAAATAAATTGATTAGAAAACTTGAATGAAGTTCTTTATGAATTGATTTTTATGTATTGGCAAATTATTCAAACACCGCCATAACTTGAAGAGAGAAAAATACTGCCTAGCCAAATCAAAATCTAATTAATTTTGACATAAATGGAATGACATAATCCTTTGTTTATTTTAATTTTGCTACCATAAATGAATGGACTATGATTTACATGTGTCACAATCAAAACAGGTATCCCACATGCGAATGTGGCTATCATCACCCTTTGCCCTCATCCCTCATCTTCCCTCACAAAATAACTACTGGTATTGCTTTCTCCACTCCCTCTATAACTACCATCTATCTTAACATAAATTTATTTATTTATTATCATTACACCAATGCTATAAAATTTTGTAAATAAATATATTCTTAAGTTCCATCATATAAATAAAGATAATTCTTTATATATTTTACTTAAAATCGACTAATTAAGAACAGAAACTTACATACTCGAGCAATTTTTAAATTTAAAATATTTTTGCGTATATTATAAATAAGAATGGATAATATATTATTTTTGAGACTTGTGTCAAATATAATATTTAAAATAAAATTATTTAAATAAAATCTTAATTTTTTTGTCAAAATTAAACTCATCTTATATATGAGTTTGGATGAGGTTTTATAAAATAATAAATTTCAATTGAGAAATTAATAATGCGTCTAGTTTGAGTTTTTATTTTTAATTTTTTTTATTTTTATGAGAGAAAAAGAAAAAAATGAGAACAAAAACCAAAAACTTATTATTTTTATTATTTTCTCTTTTTTTATTTATAAAATTCAAAAAATAAAAAATATTAAAACTGAAAAAATATAAATCAAATGCACCTTAATTTTTTCACCCAAAGAAATGTGGAAGAGAATATTAACGGTTTTAAAATTAAACAAAATAGTTTTTAAAGATTAACCCTAATTATTACGTCCTAATCAAAGCAAAGATAGAAGAAATAAAATAATCAAATAATTAAGAGATATGATGATACGTTCCCAAAGGTTGCTATCAAAGTGTCACTTTGGGAAAAACATATTTAAACACCTACAAAGAAAACAACAACACAATCAATCACTTTCTTCCCCTATCAACATCGGAGACCCATGGAATTCTTGGACGGTTCCCCTTCTTTCCTTCCTTCCTTATGAGGGTGTGGGGTTCCCACAAAATGCTCAAAGCATAAACAAAAGCCTTTCAAAACCATATCATAAATCACCAAAGGAGGAAAAGACAAATCATGTGAGAGTACCCCTTAGACTTAGACTATGGTGTATGTGTGTTTGTGTGCATTTTATCATCATTTTTTTCTAAAGTAGTTATTGGAAGCTGACCCATCCTCACTCATCATCACAACCCCTCCGGATCCCCACACTAGAGTCATAAACCCATCATATATATCGGGTGATGATTGATGCTTCCTATTTATTAAACTATTGATAATTTAGATGTGCAAAATTATATGATAAATAGGCTTTTAGGAGAATAGAATAAAAAGATGTGCGTAATTTTTTTAAATTAAAAAATTTAATAAATAATAAAATAACATATTTTTTTTTTTAATAAATATTTATCTATTTATAAGAGTGAATTTTTATTTTTTCATGTTCGTATATTAAAGATTGTGCGTCTACGATATGAATCTAAATCTAGAGTTGATAAGAAGGAAAAGAAAGAAAAAGTGATATTTATTTAAATACTTTAATTATTTTTTTTATAAACTAAAATTGCTTAAATTTGATTTTTGATTGGTGAGTCAAATTACATCAAATTGAATTGTATGCATGTATATATATACACTACAATAATTTCGTCAGATGCCGGTGGTTTATGCAATGGGTTGGCAATCTTTGGGTTTAGCGGCGGTTAAAGCAAAACCGCCGCTAAACGGGCGGGTTGTTTTGTTTTGTCGGGTGCTTAGCGGCGGTTAGCGTAATGTCCTTTGGATTGACGAATGCCCCGTTGTTTTCATTGATTATATGAACAGGGTGTTACGACCATTCTTGGACAAGTTCGTAGTGGTTTTTATAGATGACATCTTGGTATACTCAAAGACGGAATCAGAACATGAGGAACATCTGAGGATTGTGTTGTAGATACTGCAGGAGAGAATGCTTTATGCGAAACTCTCAAAATGCGAGTTTTGGAAGTCAAAGGTAAAGTTCTTAGGACATGGTATCATTGTGGATCCATCAAAGATAGATGCAGTGATGGAATGGAAAAGACCAACTTCAGTGACAGAGATAAGGAGCTTCTTAGGGTTAGCAGGGTATTACCGGAGATTTATTAAAGGATTCTTGCAAATTGCCTAGCCGTTGACGAAGTTAACCCACAAGGACTCACCATTTGTATGGACCATAGAGTGTGAGGCGAGTTTCCAAGCCTTGAAACAGAGGTTAGCTTCCTCACCGGTATTGATATTGCCTGAGCCGAATGAACCGTTCGAAGTTTATTGCGATGCATCCTTGAAGGGATTGGGATGTGTGCTGATGCAACATCGCAACGTGGTAGCCTATGCTTCATGACAACTAATGCCATAGGAGGTTAACTATCCGACTCATGATTTAGAGTTGGCAGCAATTGTGTTTGCACTTAAGATCTGGAGACATTATTTATATGGTGTAAGGTTTAGTGTTTTCTCTGATCATAAGAGCTTGAAGTATATCTTTGATAAGAAGGAACAAAATATGAGGCAGCGGAGATGGATGAAGTTGTTGAAGGATTATGACTTCGAGTTGAATTATCATCCGGGTAAAGCAAACATAGTGGCGGATGCCCTGAGCCGGAAATCATTGTTGGTAGCTTAGATGGCGATTAAGGAGACCGAACTAGTGCACCAATTCGCTGACCTAAAATTGGGAATTGAACGTACATCCAATGGTGTAAGCTTAGGTCAGTTGCAAATCACAAGTGATTTTAAGACTGGCATACTGAAAGGGCAGCAAGAAGACGACGAAATGCAGAAGGTTTTAAAATCAGTGGGACAAGAGAAGCAAGATGAGATCAAGGAGGAATTTGGAGGTATAAGGAGAGAATTTTTGTGCCAAGTGTGGCATGCTTGAGGAGTGAACTACTGAGAGAAAGCCCACCAGTGCGGATTCTCAATTCACCCAGGCACAACGAAGATGCACCAAGACCTGAAGAGGATGTTCTGGTGGGCCAGAATGAAGGGTGACATCGCCGAATTGTGTCCAAATGTTTAACATTTATCTATAGAGTGAGTAACACATTTTTTTAAATAAGTATTTTATCTATGGACTTAATCTTTATTTCTTTTATCTTCGTATATTAAAGATTGGGTGTCTACAATATGAATCTAAATCTAGAGTTGATAACAAGGAAAAGAAAGAAAAAGTGATATTTGTTTAAATACTTTAGTTTTTTTAATAAATTAAAATCGCTTAAATTTGACTTTTGATTGGTGAGTCAAATTACATCAAATCGAATTGGATGCACGTATGTATATACCCTACAACAATTTCGTCAGATACCGGTGTTTTATGCAATGGGCTGGCAATCTTCGGGTTTATCGGCGGTTAAAGCAAAATTGCTGCTAAATGATCTCGTTGTTATGCCTTGTCAGGTGCTTAGCGGAGGTTTTTGTCGGGTGCTTAGCGGCGGATTTTGTAAAATCGCTGCTAAACGTATTGGTTTTTGGCTATTGTTTCCTAATCACTTCATTTATTTAAGTGTCTAATTTTCACAATACATATTTACTCATTAATAATATGTTTTCTATTGGCATGATTTGTTTTAAAACACTTTACCGATACTTTTTTTTAAAACAAACCAATAAAAAGAAGTTCTTTACTGTAACTTTTGCAATATTCTAAAATCATGCAAAAAATTATATTAAAGAAACATAATAAAAAAAAATTAAAATTAAACAAATAGTATAAAATGTTACATGGCAGTTAATTTTATATTTATTATGTATGACCCAGGGGAAAAGCTTAACGAAAAACAACTCAACACCTAACATGACTTTAGTCGAATAAAACAAACCGCAATAATTGCATAGAATAAAATGACTTCATCCAAATTCAACAACTATCTCTAATAATAAGTCTACTTAAACTAATAACTGAATCCGACCCTAAAGTGACCATCAAAATTTCTCAGATTAATACAAGTCTATTGTATCTTCAACTAGTCAAAGTATGAGGTGTCATATTTTCATAGTGTAAAATAGTCTGTGATAAATCTATTTGCTTCGTGCTTCATCGGATCAGATACTTCCCAACCCCATCCAAGTTCACATCGAAACCCCTTTTCGGTCTAACATGTTCTTCCACTTTTGTTTGATTCCCATCTAAACCTCTAAAATTTTCCTGGGGATCATTGTTGGTATCAAACTCCGTAACATGATCAGTTCCAATCGAGTTGACCTCAGCTGAATTTAGTGTGGTAGTTTTTACTCCATATGAAATATCTTCATATTTTTCATTTGCCTCCTGAGTTGAATATGAAAAATACATCACGCATGAATCAATATACACTTACACAAGAATGTACTTAGAACTTGTATGGAAATCATATCTTGTTTATTATCCAATACCAATTAACATAATGATTTGTAAGCTACATTTCTATCAACTTCATTTGTTCTTGACATGCAATATTCAGTTCAACAAGAGGCATATTTGTATAACGCATCTACGAAGAAAGAAGTTGTAAAGTGTAACCTATAGAGTACACAACAAAACAATGATACATAACATATATACAAATCAAGCGCGTGTGTGTGTGTGTATATATATATACACCTTCAATTGAGTAAGAATTTCGTTAGAGCTTTTTTCGGATGCACAAGTGACAAAGGCATACCCAAACTTCCTTTGGTATTTTGACCCCATTCATGCAGTCCCTACAAACATAAATCTAATTGTTATCAAAGTACTAATCGATATCAAATGCAATAAATATGAATCAAGTTACCAAATAATTTTCAGAATTTAACAAAAATTATAAAGAGTTGCATCATGGAGCTAACCTGCTTGATTGATTTAGTGGTCGTTGCCATGTAATTGTTGAAACAATCACGGTAGAATAAATCCTCAAGCCAACACCCAACATCAACCTTGTTAAGGAAAATGTTCTTAGCGACATCGATTGCATGGTCCAATGAACGGAAAGAAGATGAGGAAGGCATATATTTTGCAAATTTATCGCTTGTACAACATTTTAAATAGTCTTCCATTTCTAATTGCTCTATTATGCATGAGGAATTTTAATAATGATTATAAGGATCATTTTATATTGTTTTAATAATATAATTAATTGTTGTGCGATACAAGTAATAAATGAATAAAAAGCATGCACTAATCAAACATACTGCTTATTATAAAATTTAATAAACACTAATTAAATCAAGATATAACTACACTAGTGGTGTTTAATGAGTAAAACAAAAGAAAAAATAAATTGAATACAATTTCTATTACTATTCTGCAGTCTCATCATATTGAACAATATTGTGATTATTGTTAGAGGGGTCCTCAATGTCATCATCTCTTGCTAACTGTAAATCTCTAATGTCACCTCTAGACGATATTTTTAACCTTGAATTTGGAGAAAAAACAACTTCAACTTGTTCGTAGTCTTCTCGCATGTCAAACAAGTCTCGAAGTTTCACATGAACTACTGCACTCCACTCTTTATCTAAGATATCTTCCACGTAGTACACGAGACAGGCCTCAGATGCCAATATGTACTGTTCATCATCTTCTCGGTTATCGATGTGAATTAAACGAGAGAAGTTAATGCTAGTGGGGCCCAAATGCTATTGTTGATGCCTCTAGTGGTTGCCATATCAACCCAAATACACTTGAACAGAACAACATTAAGCTGTTAATGATAGTTCAACTAGATAATGTCTACTATTTTGCCATAATATGGAACACAACCAATTGCCACAAAACTATCTCGCTTGCCTACATAACTCCTGGTATCTTAAGGGACATAAACTCCACTATTTTGTGTTTTCATCCCTTCTTCCTTTGTGATGGTCCTAAATTTATAGCCATGGATGTTGTATGTCCCAAATCGTCTTGCCTGAACCATGGGGCCACATGCTAGACACTTCAATTCATTCGAATGTAGGGCATTATCCAATGGAACTTGACACCACATTTTTGCTTAGCATCATGGGAGTGATAAAGGTTGATACATCGAATACTTTAAAGACTGAAATATAATCTACGATAGCATTAATGCTTTTTACCTGATGCTTGAACCACTCAGCAAATTCCTTGTACACAATGTTATTTATCTTAGATTGTGAACTTGATCGATTCTGTAGATTTCTCTTTGTTTTCTCCCTAAATGTACTCTATTTATAAACAAGAAGTTAGTCCAAGGTTTCACATGCATGTGAAGTAGATTATTTGTGACTCATAACATGTTATTATACTTACTTAATAATTGTCTTACAGCCTTGCTATTGACCAACACGTGATGATGCGCTTGAAGTGTTTCCATTGGTGTTAGTGAATAACGTGAAGCAACACCTAATGGTTTTCCAATTTTTTGGAACAAAAATTTTGAAGTGTTAGACCCAACGTCACTAGTTTGATCATCAACTCGAACCAGACGAGTGTGTATAGTCTCGATATTTTCTAGATATCTAGAGCAAAAAGAGAGAATTTCCTCAGATAAGTATCCTTCTGCAATTGAGTCTTCCGCTTGCGCCCTATTACGCATGTACAACTTGAAACATCCCAGGTATTTAGGAATGAAAAATGTGCATGCTTATTAGGTTCGTGCAATTGGTTATCCATGAAATAATTGTTGGACATTATAAAAAAAAACTAACATTCCTATTGGATACATCCAACGATAATGCATTGGGCCACCAAGACGTACTTCGTCAACCAAATGCACTACAAGGTGATCCATGACATCGAAGAAGAATGGAGGAAAGATCATTTCCAGATTACACAATATCTGAACGACATAATCTTAGAGTTCATCAAACTGCAGTGGGTTAATGGCTTTTTCACATAGCTCATGGAAAAATGACGAAAGATCGGTCAAGACAGTGGACACTGGGGTAGACAACAAATTATTCAACAAAATTGGCAGAAGATGCTCCATTAAGATGTGGCAATCATGACACTTTCACCCAAATAACTTACGCAGCAGCAGCCATCCTCCGCTCTAGTAGCCATCTCCGACAAAGCAGGCATCCCCAGCCGCAGCATCCATCTTCACCGGCAGTGTCTGTACTTATCAAACCCTATAAAGTATCTTCTCTAACTCTCTCTTTCTTGTGTACCTATGCTGCATATGTTCTTCATGTGGTTGTGTGTGAATTTATATGGTGGATTCATTTGATGCTGAGTTGATACTTGCATTTGATGTGTTGTTGTTCAATTTGCTGAGATTAGTTGATGGGTAAAGTGGTGAAGTTTAACAAAAATCTCTTTTTTGTTTAATGTTACTCATTATGTGTTTTTTATTTTGATAAATTCTTTTTGAACAATGCTAAATTTGATGAAATCAACTGTACCGAGAATTGAAATACTCTGCTACTAAAAATTAAAGGGGGAAAATCAAAACTCCAATTTTATAGGCCTGAGTACTTTTCCATTTAACGTAAGAGGACATTTCCCACTAATAATTATATATACATAGATAGTAATTTGTCAATAGAAATGACTACTTGAAGGAATCAATTCAATTTCGTTACACACATTACACTCAGCTACCAAGGCCTACTCCTCTCCATTTGTCTCTATTTGTCACCTACACCATTGTAATTTTTGTCTTCATTTATGTACTTTTTTTCCAATTTTTTAATACTATTAGATAGAATATGTCAAAGGGTTTAATAATTATTACAAATGGCAATATATTTTACTGTATACATTTATTTCTTAATACTAATAAACCCACGAAAAAATTCTTATATTTTATTTAATCATAATAAATTAATTATATATAAATATAAGGAAAAGGTTCAAGGGGACGCATCAATCATCTTCATCTATCATAATCCAGTAATCTACCATATCAATGCTTTGAATATCAATCGGATCAAGATTCTTCTTCTTCCGTTAAGATTGAGATTGAAGGCGTAGATTGTAGATTACATAAACAATATCATTTAGCCTCTGATGCTCTAATCGGTTCCTCCTCTAATGAGAATGGATTTGCTCAAAAAGACTCCAATTCCTCTCATATCCAGATGAAGCAAACGCTTAATTAAGGAGGCGAATTGCTAACTTTTGCAAATTAGGAGCACTTCTACCATGTAGCCTCCACCATTCACCTACAAAGATGTAAATAATCTTATCAATTACAACATACTATTTACATAGGCATCAAACTAAATTGAAACTAACGAAATAGCTTACTAGGTTCAAGAATTTTCACGGCTCCCAAAGCACTTGGCCAACCAAAGCTTTCTTTATGGTCTCGATACAACTATATCTCTTGCATAGCTGCAATTGATTCACCACAAAGTGTTTCTACATCAAGCAAATCAAGCAAAGACCCCCAATACAGAAGTCTTTTCAACAAAACCCTCATTGTAGAAAAAACATGGATTCAGAAAGTAAGCTGTTGTATGGAGATCATGCTTCAAATGCTTATCCCATCGAATTTTCAAGATACCTGTGTAAGGCATGTAAGAAGCTTGTTTGGATTGCATTTTTTGCTCTTTTCTGCCTTCATACAGATATCACAAGGAAGGTTTCTCATCAACATTGACAATCCTCAACAGCCTGACTAGAGGACCAACAATTTTCACAACAGTAACACATTCATCCCAAAATTTATTGTCCAAGACAATTGAACTAACAAGCTTCCCATTAGCACTTTTTGCTAACTTTTGACTAGTGAAAAATTTATCCACCATCAATGCTTGCAAATCTTCTTTGTGGTCATATATGCTTTTCAAAGTAATAAAGACCATAGCAAAACGTGTAGCTCCTGGTCTAACAATTTCTTTCCAACTTTTCCTTTCTCTAAGCCAAGACAAGAAGATCATATCATTGTATACAAATATAGTCACTTTTGAAGCACGAGAAGCAAGGTCAGGTATGTGAGGCATACTTGCTATATCTTTCAGAATAAGACTAATGTAATGTGCAACACAAGGAGACCATGTTTGAATACTTTTCATGTATTAGTTTTCCAGTAGATACATAATTAGCAGCATTATCAGTAACCACATGCACAACATTATTAGGCCCAACCCACTCAATGAATTCAGCAAACAAATTAAATAAGGTCTCGGCATTTTTAGTCACACCAGAAGCAAGAACAGATTTAATAAATGACATACCGGTGGGACAATAAATGAGAAAATTGATCAAAGTTCATTGCCTTTGATCTGTCCAACCATCTGCCATGAGTGTGCAACCAGTGCTTTTCCAACTACTCATATAATTTTCGACAAGCAATTGGCACTCTTTCTTCAGATCAGCTAGCAAATGAACTCTCATTTCATCATAATAGGGCCCTTTGAAACTAGGTTCAATTGCGGCAACACCGTCCAATTCAAGTTGGAAGCAAGATGAACTGATTGTATTAAATGGAATGCGTGTATCAACTATCCACCTTGCAATTCCCAATTTAGCCTTGTGCACACTTTGTTTACTGGCAAAGACACTTTTAAGGTAGTTGTGGCAAAGACACTTTTAAGGTAGTTGTGACCCCGGAGTGGTCCTTTCTTTGAAATAACTGCCAATTTGTGGAGTGGTAACATCTCTTTTATTTTCATTATCATCTGCTCTTGTTGGAGGTGGAAGAGATTGTGGAGGGTCTAGCAATTCAAAATATTTTGGTGCTGCTTTTGTCTCATCATAATCTTTACCCAATTTTCTTTTGTTTGTCTTCTTTTTTTAGTTTCCTCCAATAGTTTTTGGAAATGAGCTGCAACATCTTCAGGTACTTTGATACACACTTTGATTTGTCCAGGCTTCTTTGCAAGGTGATAATTCATTCTATATATTCCCCCTCCATTGTAAGTATTCAAACAAAAACAACATGTGTATTGTGCCTTGCGATTTTGATTATACTTCACGGTAAAATAATCCCATGCAAGATCAGTTTTTCCTCGAAAGGAAACTTTCTAAGACTCTTGTTCTTGGCCAACAGTTTCTTGTGATCGTTGAACATTATCAGTATCCATCTATATGAACAAATCATATGGTTCCACAATCAGCCATGAAAAAAAATAACAACTAACTAACACTCTATTAAATTGCTAATTAGAACAGGGAAGAAACATTCGACGGAAAAAATTCAATTTAATAGAACAACAAACATTCAACAGCAAACAGGGAAGAATAACAAAAACATTCAATTTAATTGAACAGGGAAGAATACCAAAAAAATTCAATTTAATAGAATAACAAACATTCAACAAGGAAGAATAACACAAACATATTATATATTACAAAACAGCAAACATTCATGATTCAATAGGAAAGAAAACCTGTAAAAAATCAAGGAACTAAAATAAGAAAAAAAAACACAAAAAATAAGGAAAAAAGTCAAGAAACAAGAGAAAGCATAAGAGAACTTATAGGTGCAGTGGACGTAGGCGGCGAGGTGCGCGGCGGAGGCGCTGCTGCGTGGTTCCGACTTCTGCCGTTCTACGACACTCTGCTGTGAGGTGCTCTCTGTTGCCGGCGCGGTTTTGTCGGTGCTGTGCTGTATGCTGCCGTCGCGGTGAAGTTTTTCTTCTCTGCTAGGGTTTCAATGTTCTGCTTTGTGAGTTTGTCTGATTGTGATTTCTTATATGGGAATTTTTGCTTCGTTTGTTTTTTTTTTCATATTCGAAATGACATCGTATTTACCATAATTTTTTTTTAAAAAAAATCGGCATAACCCCAAAACACCATACTATGTTGATCGGTTCACCGATTAACCATCGGCTCGACCGGTTTTTGCACAGGTCATATGTTCCCTTTTTCATATGACTCGACCGGTCAAGAGACTGGTTCCCATTTTTTCGATCGAACCGGCCGGCCTGGTCTATTTTTCAGAACAATGATATTAACAATACTCATTGGATTGAGTTATTGATAATTTATCATAATTCTATTAGTTAAATAGACATTATCTTTTGGGTTGACACTCTATAAAGTTATGCATGTTTGGTTTAGCAGTAGATGACTGTTAGTGAATGTTGTTTACCATGTTCTATTTGTACTCTATTAATTTTGAATAAAACATTGTTACCAGCCTTTTTAGGATGTTTGTGCTTGTATTTCAAAATTTGATCTTCAAATTAACCTGAAGATGATAAATTTGTTTATTACTTCACTCCATTCAATGTTGGATTTTATTTTAACTAGCATGTTTAATTCTTAGTCTCTATTTTATGTACGAAAATTTTTTTGGTTAGCATAATAATCTTGGTTTATTCAACTTGTCAATTATGTATGAAAAAAGGCTTCAAATACGAGTTGACTAAACAAAGATGATAATAAATGGTGCCAATCTTTTAACTAAAGTTTTAATAAAAGGGGTTTGTAGTTTATGTTAAATATAACTAGGGATTGATATATTCTATCCTAGTTTATTTGGTAGTGTCGTCACTTAGTATATAATTAGTAGTATTGTTTACCATCAAACTTTGGTCATCTACATGATGTATGTCCACTGACCATTCTTATTGACAATTATGCATATACACAGGAATTTCAGAAACATGATATTTTTAGATTTTGTATTCGGATCCATGACTTAAAGTTATACTTACACTATAATTACTTTTTAAGGCTGGAAAATGCCAAGGAAATGGCGTTTTGCGAAACTATCTGAAATCGAACCCAATACTGATGCACCAACTAATGACAACATAGTACACCCTTAATTTCCTGCTTTATTTTTTTGGTTACTTTTTATAGCGGTTTGGTTAAAAAAATGCAGAGGACGTCCTAGATATCAGGAGCTCCCTCAGAGCTTATATCTCATCTAGAATATTCTTCCGGTAGTGGTGAAGCAACTTCAGCTCCGCCAGCTAGCGTAGAAAACCGTCACCATCCCGAGATACGTCAAAATCATATGATTAAAGCTAAAGTGGACAACATAGATATAGAGGATGAGGACTACGTCCTGGATGCTGATGACATGGCATCATTCAATGACCACATTGATAATTTGTTTGCAAACCAAGATGCCGAATAGCAAAACAAGGAAAAAAACGCAAAGACACTGATTTCTGGGAAGTCGAAGTGATCAGTGCATTTTTTCTTCCCTACAATTATAAATTCTTTCAATAATAATTTTATTTTTCTGTTCCTTAGGTAAGTAATGTGTACTGCCGCTACTAATATTTTTTTTTAAAACATTAGAGGATGGTGTTGTAAGACCGATGCGCCAAACTATGTTTGAGACCGTTTCACTTGCTCCTGGTAGGAAAATCCTTCTAAAGTTTAACCACGAGAACCAAGCAATAGGTAATGCAAACGACTTATTGAGTGATTATTTGGGGGAATTAGGTGTAGACCTCAAAAAATTCCCAATAAGTGTGGATAGTTGGCATAAAATGAGAGAATATAAGGAGACCGTATACAATGACGTTTTATCAAGGTAAATTATTAGTTTTTAGTTTGAGATGAAAAAGTTTGGAGTTCTAAATGACATTAATTTTATTGTGCAGTGGACCTTTCAGTTTGAAGAAGACCACGAAGGTCAAATCAAGAAGAATATCTTGAAAAAGTTGGGAAAGTGTTGGAAAGACACTAGATCGAACCTATTTCACACTTTTTATGATAACATGAAGTCTTTAGAAGAAAATTTCAAGAATCATAAGCTTGGTGGAATGGATCTAGAATATTGGAGATTTTTCCTCATGTGTCATTTGAAAGAAGAAACGCAGGTAATTATTGCTTTGACTTGGATTCTTTTATCCACTAAATTAATTTCTCTATCCCTAGTAGTAGAAAAATATAAAATAGCTAATGTGTCAGTAGAATAAGAAAAATCTAATTCATAGTTCACAATCCAACATGATTACTAATTTATTGTACTATAGAATGACCATTTTTTTTTTGGTAATTTCTGTGTTTTGGCATCAGGATACAAAATAAAATAGCTATTCACATAATTGTTATCTATACCTTCAACATGTGTATGTTGATTTGCTTATGTTATATTCTATATCATGATTGAATTGTCCCGGATTTTGTTTGTAATTACTATTAATGATGGCACATTAGAAAAAGTGTAGGAAAAATGAAAAAAATCATGCCAAACAACTGTATACTGATACAGGGGATCAATGACATTGGCTCAACGAAGGGAAGAGGAGGTGTGTAACATCTTGATCCACACACCATTTTCACATGCTCCATAAAAATGAAATTCATTATATATCTAATTTCTCTCCTGTAAATTTTTTAACAACACTCCTGCCTAGTTAGTGTAAAGATTGTGAAATCTTTAAAGAACAAGAAAAGAAAGGAAGAAAGACTTTCTCAATTGAAAACTTAGAAATTGAATTTGATAATGATTTGTAAGCTGCATTTCTATCAACTTCATTTATTCTTGACATGCAATATTTAGCTCAACAAGAGGCATATTTGTATAACGCATCTACGAAGAAAGATGTTGTAAAGTGTAACTTATAGATTACACAACAAAACAATGACACATAAAATATATACAAATCAAGCGTATATATATTAGACACACACCTTCAATTCACTAAGAATTTCGTTAGAGCTTTTTCCGGATGCACAAGTGAGTAAGCCACTAAGGCATACCCAAACTTCCTCTGGTATTTTGACCCCATTCACGCAATCCCTACAAACATAAATTTAATTGTTATCAAAGTACTAATTGATATCAAATGCAATAAATATGAATCAAGTTACCAAATAATTTCCAGAATTTAACAAAAAATTACGAAGAGTTGCATCATGGAGCTAACCTGCTTGATTATTGATTCAGTGGTCGTTGCTATGTAATTGTTGAAATAATCAGGGTAGGATAAATCTTCAAGCCAACACCCAACATCAACCTTGTTAAGGAAAATGTCCTTAGCGACATCGATTGCATGGTCCAACGAACGAAAAGAAGATGAGGAAGCTATATATTTTGCAAATTTATCGCTTGCACAACATTTTAAATAGTCTTCCATTTCTAATTGCTCTGTTATGCACGAGGAATTTTAATAATGATTATAAAGATCATTGTATGTTGTTTCAATAATATAATTAACTGTTGTGTGATACAAGTAATAAATGAATAAAAAAGCACGCACTAATCAAACCTAGTGCTTATTATCAACTTTATTAAACACTAACTAAATCAAGATATAACCACACTAGGGGTGTCTAATGAGTAAAACAAAAGAAAAAATAAATTGAATACAATCTCTATTACTATTACTATTCAGCTGTCTCATTATACTGAACAGTATCGTAATTATTGTTAGAGGGGTCTTCAATGTCATCATCTCTTGCAATACCCTTTTAACAGCTAACCAATGTTCTTGGCAAGGATTTGTCATGAACTTGCTTAATCTGTTAACTGAATATGTGATATCAGGTCTAGTTATTGTTGCATACTGGAGCCGTCCCCTCCCCCCAATAGAACGATTCGTAGTTTGATTTTCAATGGTGGTGCCATTATTAGCAACTAATCTAACAGAGCTCAGCATAGGTATATTAACAGAAGTTGCATTCTTGCATTCCTGCTCTTGAAAGTATTTTTTTATGTATTTGTTTGATTTAAATTAATTAAATTAGTAGAGTGGCGAATAGCCGCAATGCGTAGAAAATAATTTAAATCACCAAGATCTTTTAGTAAATAAGTTGAGTGTAATTTGTTTAAGATGTATTTAATTTCTTCCTCATTACTCCCTTTTACTAACATATCATCAACATAGATCAAAATATAAATAACAGATGTAGTGGTGAATTTGGTGAAGAGAGAGGTATCGGATTTTGTTACCTGAAAATCCAGGGACTGTAAAGTATTAGTAATGGTCAAGTACCAGGCCCTAAGAGCATGTTTCAAGCCATAAATGGCTTTATTGATCTTACGGACAAAATCGGGATTAGTGTGAGTAAAACCCGGAGGTTGTGTCATATAAATATTTCGTGCAAATTTCCATTTAAAAAAGCATTATGAAAATTATACTGTCGAATACGCCACCCTTTTCATAAAGCTAAGGTTAGAATGACAGATGTTTGATAACCGGAGAAAACACTTGGTCATAATCTACCACAACATTTTGAATAAAACCTCTAGCTACCAGCCTAGCCTTGTACCTAATAATGTCACCCTTATCATTCCTTTTTATAGAAAATATTCATTTACAACTTATAACCTTTTCATTTTTAGGTGATTTAACTAGTTCCCAGGTCTTTTGGTATAATAGTGCCCTGTATTCCGTGAGCATAGCATCATTCCATTTAGGAGACAAGAGGGTAGTCTTAACAGATTTTGAGAATATAAATGAATCGGGATTAGATGTAGAATGACTTACCTGTAGAGCTTTTGGCCGAGGTTTACCTATTTTAGATCGTGTAATCATAGGATGAGTGTTCTGAGTATCAATAACGGTAGATGAAGGTGGATGATCTAAGGGGAGGGTTATCTCAATATCTGAGATAGGAATAGACCCTGTTGGTGCAGTATGTGTGCCTTCAATTTGTGTGGAGAGATCGACAGGGACTTGTAAGTTAGATTCTATGGGTGTTGGTAGTGTAGGAATCGTAGCTTGAGGTATGGATGACATAGGGTTGAGAGTAGAAGGGGACATAGCTAAAATGCTTAGTAAGAACTCAATATAATTATTAGTAGTAGCAAATTTAGTTACAACTGTGGTAGATTCAGCATAAAAAATGAGGTGGATGGAAAGTTAGTCTCATCAAAGATAACATCCCTAGATAAAATAATTTTCCCAAACTTAGTTAGGCATTTATAGCTAACGCGCCCGCTCTGGTCAATTAGAAATGATGTATTTAAAAATCAAGTTTCCTTATTGCGAGTATAGTTCCAACCGACTTAAGAACGGGAGTGTCGAGATTTAAAATGCTGTCACAAAGCTTGCAACAAAAAATTACCGAGTATTTTACTCGGGTCGTTCTCCCTAGGAATTGAAAATTGAGACTTGCAATTGGTTGTGAAAATAAGGGTTGCAATGGTTGAGAATGGTGATTCAAGAACGGAACAAGAGATAATTTGTATTGCAATTGATAAAAGGTGCTTGGTCTTGAGTTG
>JASCZI010121136.1:22507-45035 GCA_036250425.1 Stylosanthes scabra | reverse complement strand
CTATAACTTCTCCTCTCCCCATCACCTACATGTCTCCCTTTCTTCTTTTTCTCATGTTGTAGCGCATTTATACCGCTTTTCAGGTTTTGAGAAGGTTGTGTTGGGAGTGTATTCGCGGCTGGTGGAGACACTTGAGCTGGTGAACTAGTGGTGTCCTGCATCATTTCGTATAACTTGGATATTTGTTATGCTATTCTTCTCTGTATTTCCTTAATTTCTTGGTTTCCCTTCTGGTAGATTTGCATGGCTTCTTCAATGCTGAGTGGAGGATTATTGGATGGATAAGGTTGTTGATGATTGTGTGGTGGTTGATATCGGACATTCTCGTTATTCTGAGGTTAACTGTTAGTATAGGGTTGTTGCGGTTGGCCTTGCTGTTGCGGAGGTGGATTTCCACGAATGGGCTGATTATCTCGCCAGCCTTGGTTACGGTATTGCCTGTTATATGGAGGGTTTGCAGTAGGTTCAAAGAAATCTTGTGTGGTAGCCACCATATTATCTTCCTGAACTTGTGGGCATTCGTCCGTGTAATGTAAGTCACACGAACAAATCCCGCAGTGTCTGATGAGTTTCACGTAGGAATTATTGGAGATCTGCTTCAGGTTGGCTGTATATGCCTGTTGACCCTCTTTTATCTCCTTAACCATGGCTGCTACTTCCGCTAGAGTTTTTGCCAGCATGTCTAATTCAGATGTTGCGACCTCGTGTACCCCCCTATTCTTTGCTCTTGTGCTGAAGTGCTGATTGGCATCAGCCACTGTTTCTATCATCTCTCATGCCTCTTCTGGCGTCATGTTCATCAAAGCTCCTCCACTGGAGGCGTCAGTCATTGCCTTATTAGTGGGTGTCAATCCTTCGCAGAAATAGTTGATAAGCAGGAAATCGGATATCGAATGATGGGGGCACGAAGCGAGCAACTTCTTGAACCGCTCGTAGTATTCGTGCAGAGTTTCCCCGTGGAGTTGTGAAATCCCAGAGATTTCCTTTCTGATAGCATTCGTCTTGGAAGGTAGAAAGTACTTTTCCAAGAACCTCTTCTTGAAGGTTGACCAATCAGAAGTTACATCAGCAGGCAGTGTATGGTACCAATCCTTTGCCCTATCATCCAAAGAGAAAGGCAGAGTGAAGGCTTTCACTGCATCGTCATCACCACCGGTCCTTCCAGTGGTGGCACAGATAACCTCAAAGTCCTTGATGTGCTTGATGGGGTCTTCACCCGGTCTGCCACAGAATTTCGGAAGAAGGTTTATCAGTCCGGACTTGAGTTCAAAGTTGGCATTAAGTTCAGGAAATCGGTTGGGCTGGTTGTCGAAAGTTGTGCTCGCACCACCCAATTGTTTGAGAGTTAGTCGTTCTGCCATGGTAGAGGTACCTGAAACGGAAGAACTAGATTGTATATCAGAATTGGAACTAGAATCAGAAAAAGGATTGTTATTCAATGCCAGTCTCGAATGCGATCTTAGCATACAAATAGCAATTCAAAAAAGAAAAATTAAAAAACAGTATGTACAATATTCACAGACAATAAAAAACAAACAAATATTCCGCTTCCCTGGCAACGGCGCCAAAAAACGTGACACGCCCGCTCGGGTGATGATGCTTTCGTTCGTTGTAGTTCTGAAAGCACCTTATCCCTCGCGGGCTGCGTCGGGACGTTTTAAAAGAGGTGTCACAAGGTGCAACCAAAATATCGAGTAGGACTCGGGTCGTTCTGCTCAGGAAGTGAAAGGAAAAGTCTGTCTTTGATTGGGGTTGGTTGCAGTTGAGTTTGTTTGAAAGTAGTTCGCAGGTTGAAAGCTGTTGAAAGCAGTTAAAAGCAGTTAAAGGTAGTTGAAAGCAGTAAAAACAGTAAATGATCTGATAATAAAAGGGGTATCTCGGCCATGAGTTGAAATACTGTGCATCACTGTCATTGCTGCTATGTCCCAGATCGATTAGACACCCCCTAAGAGGAACCTCCACTATATCCGAAACTAACTAACTGTGTGGCAACGAACCCATAATTCCGCGTTCAACTCACATTTTGAGCAGGTGTTGCTTGGAGTTCGTCACTCAGCCCTCGGCTCCCAAGAGTAACCCACTGTCACTGGTACAATCCTGCTGTCACCAGGACCTCTTGTGCGTAAGTGAAATATGGAGCCTCTGATCTATGCCCAGGGCTGACAAACTCTATAGGATCCCCACTGTCACCAAGTCAGACCTGCTGTCACCAGGTTCCCAAGCACTTGTGCCATGCTGCCGTGGCGAACCTCGTACGGTCAAGGAACTGCCACTATGCTAGCAGGGGTGTAGGGCGTATAGCTTTACGGGATTGACCCGTTCCTCTAACGTGATCTTTATGGGGACTCGTAGCTCCGGTCATTTGCACATTTCACCTCACAGCCGAGACACTATAGGACTCTACTCACTAATTGCGAAAATCATAAAAGCGAGAAAATAAATTGGCAGCATAACAGTATGTAAAAATCGCGGTTTGCAGGAAATTAAACGGACAGAATAATAGTAAAGTAAATTGATTGAAATTGAAGTTTGGCAGAATAACAGTAAAATAAACAAACAAGTAATAAAAATAAAAAGTCTGGCTAGTGTATGGACAATAAAACCTAAAATAGAACCCTAAAAACTAAGTTAAATGTGGAAGTGGGCTCTCTTGAAATGGTGAAAGGCTCCTCTATTTATAAATGATAAATGCTGGAATTGACCTATGTGTACGCATGGAGGCTTGATATGCATACGCATAGGTGCCGAGATTAGCAATTGGGCGTGCCGCTCACGCTCAGATGCGTACGCATGGCTCCATGTGATGCGTACGTATAGCCAGGGGTGTTCAAAAAAACCACTTTAATTAATTAACCATTTTAAAAACCTTAACCAAATTTAGAATAACAGGCCTTTGTAATTGGTTAATAAATGATATCCGCTTTATGAAAGTAGCTAACCGGATTGATAAAAATCGGTTTTAAAAATGGTTAACCAAACCGGATTTTGGATAACCGGTTTTAAAAATAATCCGGTTTTTCATTTTATAACCGGTTTTTAGCAAAACTAACTTGTTTTTTTTTAAAAAAAAATATCCGATTTTCTAAAAAGTAACCGAATTTTTTTATTTTTAAAAACCGGTTATTACATAAAAAACCGGTTTTTGTGTACAAAAACCGGTTATTTTTAAGTACCGGTTATTATTTAGGAAACCGGTTAAAAACCGATTTATTAATTTATTGATTGGTTAATAACCGGTTTTACGATTTAAAACCAATTTGGTTTATTAACCTAAACCTAATTTTTGGTTAACCAAAATATGGTTATGGTTAGTTACTAACCTTAACCATGAACACCCCTACGCATAGGCTCCAGCAATGGCCTTTTAGGTTTGTTGCGATCCTTTCGTTCCTTTCGCTCTCTCCGGCCACTTCCACTCCGAACTCTGCCTACTAAATCCTGAAACACTTGAGCACACATATCAAGGCATCGTGCGGAACGAGAAACAGATCAAAACACAGTAAATATTGGCTGAAGTAGCAGATATTACAATTACAGCCCTAAGGAACTACTAAGTGCAATTTGACCTATTTTGCTAGTGTTTAAGCGATGAAGAGGTAACAATTAATCAATTAAAGCAGTAAAATGAACCGTCGAAATGGGTTTCACCAAGTCTTTCAGAACATAACTCAGCCATTGAGCCTCTCGAGTTGTCGAGGCCAGTGCCCTATATTCTGCTTCAGAAGAAGATGCAGCAACTGTAAGTTGTTTCTTGCTTTTCCAGCTCACAATTGAATCACCAAGGTAAAAATAGTAAGCAGAAGTTGATCGTCTAGAGTCAGAGCAAGCAGCCCAATCAGAGTCTGAAAATCTTGTTAGAACAAGATTTGAAGTTGCAGAAAAGAAAAGATCTGATGCTGGTGCTCCTTTTATGTATTTCAATACCCTGTGTGCTGCCTTTAGATGTTCAGTAGTGGGACATTCCATGAACTGACTTAGCTTGCCAATTGCATAGCTAATATCAGGCCTTGTATTCGAAAGATACAATAATTTTCCAATTATCCTCCTGTACTGAGTCGAGTCTGCCAGCAACACTCAATCACCTTTGCTTAACTAGGAACCATACTCAATGGGAGTAGAGACAGGTTTGCAACTCTCAAAACCTGTTTCCTTAAGTAGATCAAGGACATATTTCTTTTGATGCAAAGCAATGCCTTCTTTGGAACGAGCCACCTCAAGTCCAAGGAAGTATTTAAGGTCTCCAATGTCTTTGATTCGAAATCTGTCATGCAGAACCTTTTTCACAGTTTCAATCGCTCTTAAATCATCACCAATAAGAGCTAGATCATCTACATATACCATAATAGCAATGAAACCATTGGACGTAGTCTTAGTAAACAAACTATAATCAGACTTGCACTAAGTGAAGCTTAGCTCAAGAAGGACAGATTGCCTGCTTGCTTATTTAAGTCCATACAATGACTTCTCAAGCTTGCATACTTGTCCAGGTTCTGCTTCCAGCCCTTGTGGAACCTTCATGTACACTTCTTCATCAAGTTCTCCATGAAAGAAAGCTGTGTTGACATCTATCTGTTTAAGATACCACCCTTTTACCGCTGCCACTGCCAAAACAACCCTTAAGGTACCCATTCTGACAACAGGACTGAATGTGTCCTTGTAATCTATGGCCGGGACTTCAGTGAATCCCTTTGCCATGAGACGCGCCTTGTGTCTCTCCACAGTTCCATCAGGGTGGTACTTAACCTTGAATACCCACTTACAACCAATTGCCTTCTTACCACCAGGTAAAGATGTTAGCCGCCAAGTTTTGTTTTCATCCAGGGCTTGTAATTCTGCTTTAATGGCTTCTTGCCAGCAGGTTTGAGATATAGCATCTTCATAGCGTTTAGGCTCATTGTTCTGGATAGCAAGAGAGTATGCAAGATGCATGGGGTAAATTCTTTTGTATGATAGAAAATCTGATATAGGATATTTTTTAAAACAAAACTGATTTGTAGATTGGCCATTGTTAATGGTCTTACACTCATAATCCTTCAAATAAGAAGGTGGCCTTGATAATTTAGTGGACCTTCTTATCACATGATTTTCAATAGGCAATGCATTTAACTCTTGTGGATTTTCAATATTATTATCTATAACAGATGCAATTCCAAAAATATCATGAATGGCAGAATGATGAGTGGTATGATCATTATCATGTAAATCTAGTGAATTGCTGCTATTTTGCAGATCACTATCATGTTGTGAAGTGGATGAATCTATGATATTGTTGCCAAAATTGTCATTATCATTAGTATTTAAAACATGAATTTGATTGCCTTCCAGCATGCTATAATCAAAACTGTCAAGATGCATATTTTGACTTGTCGTGTTTTTAGCATTTGATGCAAATTTTGGTTTTGATGAATGATGATATGGGAAACAGTGCTCATAAAAATGTACATCTCTAGATGTTAAAATTTCTCTACTTTGTAAATCAAACAGCAAATAACACTTTGTTCCCTCCCTAAATCCAAGATGCAAGCATTTTCTTGCTCTGGGATCTAGTTTGGCCCTATTTCTTGTGAGACTTGCAGCATATGCCAAACAACCAAACACTTTCACAGTGGATAAATCTGGCAATGTATCATATAAAAGCTGATAAGGAGTTTTGTTTTGTAATTGAGAAGATGGAAGCGGATTTATAAGATACAATGCATGGTTAACACCATAGTTCCAAAAACTCTTTGGCAAATGTGCATGAATCATCAAGGATCTGGCAACAACAAGAATGTGTTGATGTTTCCTTTTAACAACACCATTCTGCTGTGGTGTCTCAACACAAGTCCTTTGATGTATAATTCCAGTTGAATAATAGCATTAAAAATTCAGGACCATTATTGGTTCTGATAACTTTGACAACATCACCAAATTGTGTTTTGGCAAAAACAACAAAATTCTTAACTAATTGTGATGCCTCTCCCTTAGACTTCATAAATAGAATCCAAGTGTATCTGGAATTATCATCAACAATTGTAAGAAAGTATCTTTTCCAATAAAAGAGCGGACTGAAACAGGTCCCCAAATGTCTACATGAATAATCTCAAGTACATTTTCAGCAACATTAGAGCTATGGGTAAAGGGCAATTGCCTATGCTTTCCAAAATGACATGAGTTACAAGGCTCATGACTTATTTTACAATCTATGAAATCAAATTGTTTCTTCAATGCAACTAGCTTATCATGTGATGGGTGTCCTCATCTATTATGCCATAGATTTTCTGAATTAATATTGCCTTTTGAAAAAACTGTGATGTGAGGAAGATCACTGATATCCTTGTGAAGAATCTACAATCCATCAACATTGTTAGCTGCACCAATCATCTTCAAAGTGTGCAGATCCTGTATCTCACATTTTTCATCAGTAAATGACATTTTACAATGCAAAGAAGCAGTCATTTTAGAGACAGATATGAGTTTAAAGTTAAAAGAAGGGATGCATAATGCATTTGTGAGGTATAGATTGTCAGAGAAAACAATGGTTCCCATAATACAACTAGTGGTGAGTGCACCATTGGATAATCTGACAAGTATAGGCTCAATTTTGAAATAGTTTTGAAAATCTGCCAAGTTATATGATACATGGTCTGTGGCACATGTATCAATAGTCCATGGCTTGTGTTTTTTAGTGCAAACATTTATAGCCTTAATGCTAGACTTGAAATTTAAAACATGAACCAGTCTACCTTGATGAGGTGAATGTGAGGTTTTGGCTTAAATATGGTTAACACTATGAATGTGGTTCACCTCTTGCCTACTGAGAAGAGCCAAAATTGCTTTTCTCTGCTCTGGAGTGAATTCATTGCTTGTGGTTTCACCTTTTACCAACTGATTTTGTTGTTGTTAATTGAGATCCTCAAAATCACCCTCAGTATTATCAATTGCTGTCATGTAATTTAGGACATGTGCAGTTGAATTGCTATAGTGTTGATTTTCAAACTTATGCTTGAAATTAGGTGGATAACCATACTTCTTGTAACTGTTGTCCACTGTGTGTCCAGTCTTGCTGTAGTATGAGCATTGAAACTTGTTTTGACTTCCTTGTCCCTTCCCAGTTTGAGATCTACCTCCTCTACCCTTACCTCTCCCTCTGCCTTGAGAAGGCCCTGCAGTGTTCAAGGTAAGAGCAGAACTTGCCAAGAATTTAACATCTGAGGTAGTATCTAGACAAAAAAGTTGTCTCTTTTGTTGAGTTATCATGGACAAAATCTTGTTCACACTTGGCAACTCATCCATCAACATAATTTGTGACTTGGCAGTAGAATACTGTTCACCCAGTCCTCTAAGGAACTTAGTAACTCTATCTTCTTCTCTTTGCATCCTTATGATTCCTAATCCACAATTACACTTTACTTTGGAATTGGCCGGGAATTATCTATTTCTTCCCATATGGTCTTGAGTTTAGCAAAATAAGAAATAACATTAAGGCCACCTTGTCTAAGAGCATAGAGTTCTTCATTCAATTTTGCTACCCGAAAGCGATCCCCTGGAAATACCTATTCTTCATATCATTCCACAATTCATAGCCTATATTGTTCCATAGAACACTCTGATATATATCCGGACTGAGTGATAGGTTTATCCAGGCCACTACTTATGTATTACACCTCTCCCAAGTCTCAAAATTAGAATATGTGGCCTCAGGTTTTTCAATGCTTCCATCAACAAACATAATTTTGTTTTTCGAATTCAACACCATAGTCATAGCTCTACTCCATGTTCCATAATTCGCACCACTAAGTACAATGTTAGTGATAGGAATACCTGGATTTTCAGATGGAAGAATGAAATAAGGACTAGCTGGATCTTGACTTGGATTTGATTGCTTGTTGATATGGCCTTGAATTTGTGCTATTTGACTAAAGAATGCTGCAAATTGCTGCATGTTCATCATAGGAACAGATCCGTCACCTCCCGTGCGTAGATCCCCTTCCATGATCTATAAATCCGTTGATTAGATTTGGACCTTCCTCTCTCGACCTCATTGATCGGAAACTTGTTGCTTCGCTTAGGGAAACCGGAAATTTAGCAAAGCAACCAAGCTCTCATCAAACTTTGTCAATTGAGTTCAAGAGAGGAGAAGAAATGAAGAGAAAAGAAGAAATCGAAGAATAGAAGAGATTTGAGATCTGAAGAAGAAACTCTCGATCGCAAAATTCCAAAGAAGAAGAAGAAGAAATTTTCGATCGAGATCCAAAGAAGAAGAAAGGAGAAACTGTCGATCGCCAAATTCCGAAGAAGAAGAGGAAAAAAAATTCCCGATCGCAAAATTCAGAAGAACAATCGCTTCATCACTGATGCTGGACTTGTCATCCTCTCTTGATCACAATCAGTTTCTGTGCGCTTCTCACTCCACGCTCACCGCACCATGAAAAGAATCGTGTGTGGGAGTGGTGAAGAATGCAAAGAGCAGAAAAGCTAAGAAGAGAATGAGCAATAAGCTTGCATTAATGAAGTCTCTCAACTATTACAATGCTAACTTGCTGATATATATATAGCTGAACTAATCTAACTAATTTCTACTTGTTGTAATTAACTTGTAAACAACTATAACAAACTATACCAGTTAACTAATGATTACTCAATCAGATTCATAAATACTAATCACAATAATATGTATCATGTAACACTTTTGTCCTATACTCACATGGGAACACTATTATTCTCATAAAAAAATTAGATATTTTTGTCCTTAATTTTCCATTTTATTTCACCCCATTATTTCAAGATCTGAGCTTTGCTTGTAGGTTACAAAAGAAAAAAAAGGGGGGAAACTTTGAGTTTTACATGAAGAAGAGCAGTAGTATTTGTTTTTGAAACTTCTGACTTACTTTAGCTATAGTTATAATATATATCTATTAATTGCCATGACCGGTGATAACAATGGTTTCTCAACAAATGTCCTGAGTTAGTCAATATGTTATATAGCAATGGTTTACCTTCAAATCATTAGGTAATGCTTCTTCTTTTTCCTTTTTGAGCCATAGACTAACGCTAGCTAGAGAGGAGTTCTTGGTGTTGGTGGCGTTGTTGACGGACACAACAACCAGTCAAGATAGCAGTGGAAGGATACAGAGCACGGAGGGAGGAGTAGTGTGTTTAAAGTGGAAATTTTAAATGTTAAGGAAGGGCATTATGGGAATAAAATGTTATTAAAGTTTCAGTCTCAGTTCCAGTCTTTCAATCCCTCCTAATTGGAGGTACTGAAAATACTGAAATTTTAGAAACTGATATTGAAATTTTAGTTCCAATCCCCATCTAACAAACACAATATTAAATTTCAGTTCCGAGTTTCAGTCTCGGTCTCCTTACCAAATACTATCTTATAGACCTTACATTTCTCTCCTGAAAATTTTCTACTTGAAAAATGATGAATCCTCACCATACTTCAATAACTACAACCTCTAAAATGAACGTGCAATACTGTTGTATCAATTCTCAAGTTCAAATCAATTGGTTACTCGTACAACAATTTGCCAGCAAAACCAAAAGCCACAATACAAAGATATTTGATCAAGTATTGTAAAAAAAATATTAAATTAATGTATAAGTATTTTTACCAATCAAATTCAATCAAGTTTTGGTTTTTCTTAAATAACTCTTCTTTATTATCTTTCTTTCATCTTCAACGGAGGTGAGTGATTTTTATTGGAACAGAACCAACTTTTTATTAAATATAATTATTTGCGAAGATAATTATAGACCTTACATTTCTCAACTCAAATTAATTAATGAGGCAAGGATAAAACAAAGTAACAATAGTAATAAAATTAATTGTCATATTAGAATATTAAAATAGTGAACGCTATTTTTTTTTAAATAAAGAGCGAAAATTATTTTTAAAAAAACAAAATAAAATTATTTACAATATACAGTTTTTGTAAAAGAACTTAGTTATATTCTTGGCTTATCACCCAACATTATTTACTATCCACTAAAGAATTTTGCTAGGATTATGTGATACCAATGGTAGTCGGTAGAAACTAGAAAGCATTCATATATGACATACTAATTGAACATTTAATCTCATTCAGGTTCTGGCTTCCATTTAGACTACAAATTCTAATTAGATAGGCATTTTCCTTGTATAATACAACAATTAGATGGGCATTTTATAAGCATACGACAAACTTAAGCATAATATTCAAATTGCTCCCTAAAAAATATCGCGTTATTCAAATTAGTTTTTGAAAAATTTTGTTTGTTATATTAGTCTCTAAAATATAAAATTATCAGTCAAAATACTCATTTTACCAATTAAATGACCTGTGTTATAAAATGATTGGTTGATAAATGACATATCATTTAATTATTTTGTGACACGCGCACGTGGCTTTTAAATATGACATGCTATCGTCTGATTGGCAGAATGACTAATTTGATTGAGGATTATATTTTTCAGAGACTGGTATGAGTAACAAAATCTTTCAGGGACTAATTTAAAAAAAACGATATCTTGTAGGAACCAATTTGACTATTAAACTCTCGCGTAATTTGTTTTTGGACTTATCTATCACATACTTTTGTTTTTTGGACAAGATCTATCACATACTTAATCTTATGTTCGGCATCTCGACTCTTCCTGTTGGTCTACTCAGAATATTAGGAGTAAAGAGTTCGGACTTTTGTCAATTTTCTTTTTTGGTATAGTTTTTTTTCTAAGGGTAGATTTTACTCATTATTTTTGGACACTTAAGTCATTTTAATGAAATGTTAATTAAGGGGCTCTTTTGTTGTCTTGGGTCACCCAAAAACAAAATTTGTTGGGCTTTTAGGTGGACTGCTGCAGACATTTTTATTACACCTGAGAATATGTTAATATAGCGTTTTTTCTTAAACTTCAAGTTATATAGCTATTTCTTACCAAAAATCAAAAAAAAAAAGTTTATAAGTTTTGTAATACCATTTGCTGATTTGATTTCGAGAATGAACTAACGCAAGTTTATATATTTAGGGAACTTTTATTTAGGGAATTAAATTTATGAAAAAAAAGCCTATCTTTAGTTTCAAAAGAATATTATAATTGAGTTCAACAAAACAAAGAAAATTATAATTAAAATAAATCAATAAGTGTAATTAAAAAAATAGTAAATGATAAAAATAAAAAGAGAAAACAGAAAAAATGATATTGACTTCCTATTGTCATAATAATATTAATTACTAAGACTTTTTCTTATAATTAATAGTCAAATGTTTATTCATTTAATATATATATATATATATATATATATATATATTTGAAATTAATTTAGCTGTTAGCTAATAATAATAATAGTAAATATATATTTATTTTATTTACCAATTTCAATCAAATTATTTATTCTATACAAAATAAAAGACGTCAAATAAAAAATTATTTACATGCTAATTTTATAATATTCGGCATCGAAATAATTTTATATTTAATATAGAAATAAATAACTATTAAATTTAAATTTGATTCATCAAAATAAATATACATATAACATTACTCATAATAATATTACAAGAATTCTATTTGCACATCAAAATTAGCCACTAAAATCAGCCACCATATATAATACATAATAAAATACAAAATATATGTGTATTTTAACGCATTTTTAATATGAATTTTATATTTTAATGTGTATTATATACTGGTGGCTGATTTTAATGGCTAATTTTGGTATACACTTAGCACAATTCATAATTATTAACGGATGGATCAAATTTTAGTGTCGAATAAAAAATAATTCAAAAATTTTAAATTTAAAAAGTATTAAATAGGCTAATTTGTTTAGTATGTTATTTTCTGGGTTAATAAACATTCAACCGTTTAGTCCGAATTTAAAGGCGTCCTATTTTTGGAAAAACTTCCATTTGTTTAGTACTGGTAAACAGGTTGGAATTTGTCAGTTTGAGTAACAGCGCTCACCGTTTTTAACTTTTAACAGCATCTTCAATATAAGTTTTAATTTAATATTAATTTGAATTTAATGTGAGTTTTAATTTAATATTAATTTGGGTCTTATATATGATATAATAATACATTAATATTTATAAGATTATATTTTATTTAATATTATTTTGGAGATAATAATGCTTAGTTTTAATTTAATATCAATTTGAACTCCACACATTATTATTTATTAAGTTAAATTAATTTGTATTAAATGAATTATACAAATGATACGATATCAACTTAGTAATATCGGTAATACTTTTAGATTTTTTTTAATGCATACCAAAACATTAATTCAATTCATTTGTGTTTTTAAGATGAATTGATATTCAAAAAATACACTTGAGATGCTCTAAGGTGAACCAAAATAAGTGAATATGGAAATACTCACAACTTACAACTTACCAGTGTGAGTTGCAGTTTTTTGTGATCCATGAGCATGTGAATAAGTGAATATCCAGAACCAGAGTTACGTTGATCCTCATCCTATTCCTGTCGACACGGGAATTGAATATACGGCGCCAAATCAGCACCACAACCTTGTCTTTATTCAACCAACTCATTTAACATTTAACCCCTCTCTCTCACTCACTCACACATACAGTCTCTCTCTCATACGCAATTGAGTTGAATCTCAATCCTCATCAACACTCATAACCTACATAATGGAGGGTTTGATCAAGGGTTTGGTTCATGCCGCCCTTGGTGGCGACGACAATGACCACCACAATAACCGCCACGATTCCCGTGATGAACTTTCCAGATCCACCTGGGCTGACGTCGTCTCCGGAGATCAAGACGATCACGATCCGCAACAACATCATCCTCCTCCCAGACGCCACAATTCCACTTCACAGGTTATTTCAATCTTTACAGATACACACTTTCATTTTCTCAATTTTAATTTCATTCTATTGCAATCAAAAGAGTAACTAGTGCTCATCTGAAACTCGCACTCAATTTACATTTCAGATTTTGGTATGGTATAGTATGACACTAAGTACCTACGAAGGAGCTTTAACCATGATGACTGTAATAATTCGCACTCAATTTCGTGAAATACAACATGATTCTTGTAATATTTTGGGAAAAATCATTCTTTAAAATGATAAAGTGAGGGTTAATCACCATTAAATTTGTTACTTTCATCCTCATAGATGAGTCTCACCGTCTTTATTTGCCAGTGATTAACTATTCACTTCATCGCTTTACCAGTCTCCTCCTTTTAGAGAACTTGATTCATATTCTTATATGTTTTATAAATGGTACCTTTAATTTTTGGTAAAAGATTCTCTAGGGTGAAAAATGGGTATAGTGACAAAGTGAGGGGGGTTAATCACCATTGAATGTCTAACTTTAATCGCACGTGAGACTCGCTATCTTAATTTAAGAGTGGTTCTCCTCATTTTAGAGGAACTTGATCCCTATGTAAATTGTAGGCTTAACACTTACGTCTAATATGATCCGTGGAACTTAGACGAACACATGGTAGTAGAGGTGAATTTCAGTTGTTGTCAGTGATGTGAATGTAATTTTGCTATGTTGTGCTAAATCATTGCAAGTAAATGGCAATTTTTCAGGAGGAGCCTCATCGTGAGCAGGAGGAGTGGCGCCAACAGGATTCTAGATACTCCAACAGACCACAAAAGGTCCCATTTTGCCACTTGTTTGATTTTAATCTTGTCATTTGCTTCATTGTATTCAACCCCAATAACGTATACACAAATTAATTTTGCTTCATTAATTCATTTGTTATCGTTGCAGGAGGATCAATGGCAAGATGACAGTTATGGGGATTCCTACAGGCCTCAAAGGGTGGGTGAATTCATGCTCATTGTTAAATGAGTTGGATGAGTATAAGTCCTGAGTTGATTTCAGTTACCTAACGTTGATTTTGATGGGGTTGCTGACTTACTGTTATCATATTGCAGGAGCAATATCGTCCAAAGCAAGAGGAGTGGGAATCTCAGAGTTCCAACAGACCAAACAAGGTTAATATATATAAGTTTTCTTTTTCTTTTTTCCCTGTTGTTTAGATGCTAGCTTGAAGTAAACGGAAAATTGCAACTTCAAGTCTTTGTTGACATTAGAATTTAAAACTTTACTTATTGACATTGAGACATATGATGTGGTTTATCCCTAAAATATACACACAATCTATTTGCACATGCCAGGAAATGATTGATTAGTATGTTCATCATGCATCAAGCAAGCAAGATTGTTTCAGTTATTTGTCACCATAGGGTGTGATAGATATAGTTTGATTCTTTAATGCGATTACACTTTGTTATATATGCTATGATAAATAAAGTCGTGGTAACTGAATCACATCCAAAATCAAGCTCTTGTACTCTTTCTGGTGTACCATTTTCATATGCCATTGCTTTGATCCAAATGTCTCTGCTCTCTCTACTCACAATTTCATATTCTTAAAGGATAGGAGTATTAGAAGAAATAGATCCTTTTTTATAGCAAAAGAGATTATATACATGATAAATGATCCACTGGCGGAGCATCTGAGAATCAGGTTTCATGAGAGTATGACAACATCGAATTTGAGGAAGCTTGGTTATTGTTGGCCTTTTTTTTATGGGGTGATGCTGTTGGTAATAACTAATATGTAGAAATATTGAAATGAAATTTAACTAATTTAGTAAAATGAAATTTATATTTAGCAGTTTGACGAAGAGAACCATGATGGATGGCAGACTGTTAGCAAACCTTCGAGGCGGCAACAACACAAGGTTTGTCTTTTAACTTAATCAATACATCGGATAAAACTCAGAGATGCACTTTGAGTGATTTCTATGAATTTAAAAGAGTTTGCATCATGTTAACTTTGTCGCGAAGTTTGTGCCTGGTTATTAGTCCTGAACAATGTATACTGCATCATTATGTTAACAATGGATCTTACCATCTTGATTTAGGTTCCCAAGGATAACTGGAACAACTATAAACTACCACCTGATGAGCAAGAATACTCTAATCATGTTGATGTTGGTGGTCGTGTGGAGCCTTCAAATGATGAGCTTTATGATTTGTCTAAAGCATGTGACAAACTGTGGGACCTCGATTTAAATCGTTTGGTACCAGGAAAGGACTACGAAATTGACTGTGGCGAAGGAAAGAAGGTTCACCAAAAGGAAGATATGGCAGAGGGCTGCTTGTTTACTTGGGTCAGCGATGATGTATTCAGAAAGCCTACTTTTGCGCGTTTTCTTTCGCTTCTAGATAACTACAACCCGAATCAAGGAAGTAAGGAAGTTGTCACATCTGAAGAGAGGCAAGAACAAGCTTCTTTCATTGAAGAAATTAGTAGAACAGCACCAATCAAATATCTTCACAAGTATCTTGTGTCCAAGGGCATTGCATTGGGGAGCTTTCAAGAATTCAAAGGAATGATTAGCAGCTTGTGGTTTGACCTTTATTCACGCGGAGGAACGTCTGGTTCCTCCTCTGCTTTCGAACATGTTTTTGTTGGAGAAATAAAAAACAACAGTGAAGTTTCTGGCTTTCATAACTGGCTGCAGGTGTGATTCTCTTTTCTTTTTTCCTTTTTCCCCATCCCTCTTAGAATCTATATATAATTCATGACAAATTTAAGTTATATTTACTTAGGATGTCAGAAGTCACATTCAGAGTTCTTTTAAAACACTCATTTTGATAGCATTTGTTAGGCAGTTCCTCTGTTGTTGATCTATTCACCAAACCTGGTGATATTGTAACATGTTGAGTAGCTTCAAAGAGAAATTTGATAATGAAACTTTGTAGTAGTGTCATGCTGTCCTTTTTCTGTTTTTTTGCTAATGGATAAATGACCTCTCATGGTATATTTTGTTTTTTTAATTTGAAAATTTCATGTGTCTTGTTCCTGTTAATATTACATCTCGTTTATTGATCATATCTTTGGCAGTTTTACCTTGAAGAAGCAAAAGGGAGAGTTGATTATCAAGGCTACATTTCCCCCCGTAGACGTGGCGAAATTGTGAGTGATTATTTGTTGTTTTCGATTTTCAAGCATTCCACCTCTCACTGCTGCACTACTATAAATTAATGCATATTGAACATTTTTCCTCAAGAAATTACTTTTCGTTAAGAGAAAAAGAAAAAGAAAAATTAGTTATAAATTATAAATACAATCATAGCTTTGTTTTATCGATAACGGATTTTGGGTAGGCATAGTTATGCTTTGAGTAAGTAGTTGATGTTATCAGCATTGTTAATGTTCTTTGCCATTGTTATTTACAGCCAGACTCAGAAACACAGCTTCTGACAATTCAGTTTGAATGGAATGGTGTTCTAAAATCTGTGTCAAGCACTTTGGTGGGAGTGAGCCCTGAATTTGAAATTGCTCTGTATACCCTCTGTTTCTATGCGGGCGAGGAGGACAACCATATTCAGCTGGGTCCATATTCAGTTAATATCAAGTGCCACCGTTTTGGCAACCGAATTGGATCAGTTTATCCCATTGCAGAATCTTGAATCTTGAGTTGCTAGCCATGGTGATTGGTTTACCCAGAGGACCATGTCATGTTTTTATACAATACTTGAGAACTTTGTACTTCATAGCTGTAAAGGAAACAATATCAGTTAAGAACATTTGCTGTTACAAGATAGCACAATATATGCATACATATGGATATGGTGGCTATTTTTATTTATAGAATAATATAAAATAAAATGAAAATATTGTTGTGGAATTATTATGCCACTTTTCTTTTTTTCCCTTTTTTTTTCTTTCATTTTTTAGTCTTTCATTGGTGAGCTATAAGCCTATACCATGTTATTAAATATCTCACTAGTTTTGTTGGCTTGCATAAGCTTGGATTGGATCTTCACAGTGAGAATTTTACACTGATAAATAAAAGTGGGGCTAAGTATGAGATCGACAAAAAGATCTGATAGTAGGTAGCGAAGATTAACAAACGACATAGTTACATAAAATTTTCAGATGAGAGAATCTATTCCGGCGATGTATGTTTGTTGTGACAATGAGAGGTATAGCTCTGGATCTTAAAAGTTCCTTCACTTAGAGATATGATATAAAACTGAACAACAAGGGTAACCCTTGACATGCCTTAAGAAAATATCTTTGAATTCTGAAGATATTTTGTAAATGAAGATCTTTTGATTTAGATTTTTGTTTCAAGTGAATGCTAAATTCTCAAAATTCATAAATACTTCAACATGCACTTCATTGGATATGTCATTGAATATTGTCCATGTTGTTTTCCAGCTTCCCTTCTTTTTTTTTTCCCCCATGATCTTATTATTAGTATTTTTTTTTTCCAAAGAGAAATGGGATGATAGCTCATATTAATTTAAACTCAAAACAACTAAAGAAGATTACAAAATCTTATATTCTCTCTTTGCTTTGTGTATGAGTTGAAACATAAGTAAGAGTTGTCATATGATTTCTGTTTTCCGAATTCAAAGCATGTTAAATACATAGGTATAGAACTTGTGATTAACTCCAATACCTTCATTATCTATCTCACCTACCATATGTGTATGTAATTGAAGTTGTAGATTAAGTGTAATGTCAATGGCAGATTGAAGCTGGTGTAGACTTATGGCTTATAGAGAACCACAAAGCAAAGAGAAGAACCTTAGCACCGTTAGCTATATTAGTCAATAAGTGCAACTTCGTGCAAAGAGTGTGGAAATATCAATAACTAAAGTGAAAAGAGCCAATGGCATTTTCCCAATTCCCATTATGAAAAGGAAATTAGATTCTTCTCAATAAGTGAAAGGGACTAATAAAATTCAGACCAAAATAATTGTTAAACGATGTTTTTGGCATGTGTTTTCATTTCAAGTGTTTTATATTTTAAAGAAAAAATAGTGAAAATAATAATATTTAAAAAAATACAAACTAAACGTACTCTATTTAGGTACTCATTCAGAACTAATTTAAATTGAGGAAAATACTTATCATAATTCGACATTAAAGTATATTTTTAAGATTCAATGTATATATGCATAGATCTATTTTACACATCATCGACCAGTAATAATTAGTAAGTGAAAAAACTAAGCGAATTGATTCATCCCCTTTTTCATAAAAAGATATAATTACATGTCCTTTTTTATCTACTTAGTTTTCACTAAAGAAAACTCATTTTAGCAAAACAAAAATACGATACTAGAAGGACAATACCATATTTGTCATGTTTTGTTGATTTCCAAATCTTAAAATTATTAATTTCTTACCTAAGAATTGAAGCTTCCTTGTATATATATATGTCATTTCAATTGCACGTTTTATTATTATTTTCATTTATTTATTTCTCTCTCTTGGTTTGAGCTTAATTAGAATTTTTTAGGTTGTGAGAGGAAGTGTGATAAATGGAAAGATAAGGCTTTGATTTCCTCCACATAATTGGAAAATGGTAGGCCTAAGTATAACATGGACACAGCTCAGCTTAGCATAGAATACAAAACATCATAGATCAATGGGTGTTTTGGAAGATTCTGCATCATTTGTTTCTGAAACAAGAAGATTAACTTGCTCATTTTCAAATACCAAAAAAAAAAAAAATGCTCATTTTCACAATCACATATTAAAACACTTGGTCATTCCAATTTCCATTTGATACTTGATGATGCCTTATCCCCGACAAGCACAATTTGATTAAAATGTTATTTCCAATCTCTTGGATTGTAAGTGGATAGAATCAATACGATGAACCAGAATATTTTTACCCAATCCGACATAATTGGTTTAGTTTGGTTTGGATAATTGGGTCAAATATGAAAAATCTTATTAAAATAGATGAACAATTGATTAATTTTTTAAAAATGTTTTTGTCAAATAAATTTGACAGCCCCAGTCACAGATTTTATAATGTTATGTTCATGTAGGTTCCATCCACTATTTTCCCTCAAATTCTCACTCAACTTTTAAAATTTTAATATTAACTTGTATATTTTTTATTAACTTATTCAGTCTCTATCTTTTAGTCTCTATATATTTTAAACTAAATATAATACACAAACTTAATTCAGTCCGTTGTCTTAATCTCTCTTTCAAACACAGCAGCCACAAGGTGACTAAGTTTGTACTTTGTATTGTAACCTGATTTCCATTCATGTGATTTAAGTCTTATATTAACGAAGCAACTTGGGGTAGGGGACACCACATGAGATTGTGGGGCACTGGGACATCACCATGCAAATGATGCAATCTGTCTTCAGTGGACTTTGGCCTCTGTACAGTATTAGTTTCCCATAATTCTCTTTCCATCTGTCTCTATTTTGGCGAACATCACATGACCATTCAAGCCAAATTTGATTCCTCATCCAAAAATTTGAAGAGAAATGAGTTTGGTTGATCAAGTTATCACAGTCAATTTGCATGAAAATCGCTTAAGTTAAAAAATTCCATGGAAACTTATTACAGAAAATGATATGCCAAACTTGTTTGCTGTTAAATAAATAAGCAAATTATACAAGTGTAAGTGTAATCAGGTAACGGAAATGAGAGCCTATGCTACATCAAGATTATATTAAGCAATCCAGTCAAACATGACAAACCATCTAATGGTTATTGACATCATCTTCATATCAAAACATTTTCATGTGAGTAGTCACCCCTTTTCATCCTTAGAACGACTTCAGATCATTGATATTGCCTACCATTAAACCTATCACATAAATGGAGATTCCTGATTAATAATAATTTAGTTTTGTAAGCTGCCAAAGCAAGCAATTGCAAGTCTCTGGTTAAGTGTAAGGAAAATTGTTGCCAGATGACAAAAAAGGCTATTCATCCTTGCAATGAATGACCCTACTTTTATTGGTCAACAATAAGATTCTAATAGTGTCCATCACGGAAATGCATCTGTTAAACAGTGTGAAAAGTTTGAACAGTAATTAAAAAACAAATCAGAGAGAACAGTCCAAGAATAAGAAACCAAACACCTTATCTGAACCACAGGTTTTCCCCAACCAAAAAATGGACCTCTGAGCCCTTCTTATCTTGAGCGGGTTGAACAAGAACCAAGAAATAATATTGAAATTATAAAACATTTTCATCCACAAAATCCCAGTTTGCTGGAGAAGGCAGAAGACAGAAAACCATTGAAAAGCCTAGCTATTCTAACTTGGTGGGGTTTGTCATTTTATGGTGGCAACAGCAAAAAACCACTCGATGATTATCGTCCTATGAAATAAGTTTGCAAAATCACATTAAAAAAAGAACAATAATTCACATTCAAGCTTGGCTAGATGCGGCTGCTGTCTCTAATTCACTGTCAAAGATTCCCTCTTATTTGGATAAAAATAGGAAATAATTTCTACCATTTCAGAACTACTTAAGAATAAACATATATTCATATTTACTAACCCATGAGTCTAGTACAGCCAGTAGGTAATTAGATTCCTTAAGCATATGAATCAACTATTAGAAATGGATATACATGAGTGAAATGCAGAACAATTTGGTAAGTTCCCTGTTGGCTTAAGACAAACTATTGATGCATATAAGGGTAGTTTATGCATTGATAAGGCACAAACTGGCATTAGTGGTCCTTGATTTTTTTGCTTTAGATTAAAAAAATATTTTTAAACAGACAGAAAATCAGATTATTCAAGAGGTTGTTGAGTTTTCCACCATAGTGAATAATATCTTGGCCCCCCTTGTTGCTTAATCTTCTTCTCTTTTGTCTGGTTATGGAATAATTGGATGACCATATAAATATCAGAAAAATGAAGGGAAATAAAAGAGAGAAAGAAAATCTGCAATTCCCATCATCCTTAGTCACATAATTTTTCTTTTCAATGATCATAATATAAATAATGACTATAGCTAATTAACCACCAAAAACTGATGCCCGTACGTTTCCGGTTAGATAAGAATGGAAGAGGTGGAACCACGTAAGCAAGATTCAAACAGAACAGACTAGTTTTGATTTTATGCACTTTTTTCACTTTTCAACTAGAGCCCACCAATGTTGTCAACTTCAATTCCAAACATGAGTTCCCTCCCCCCTCCCTTTTTATTTCGTTTTAATATATTTTTTTTATAAATATGCACATTCAGTCTATAGGAATTCTTACATACCTTTTCTTTCTTTCCATCTTCCAACAATAATGGCCTTAACACTTCGTTCTTCAATCTCTTTTGTAAACCAGAGAGAAACCAAGGCCCTTAAAGCTTTTGATGATGTCTCTGCCACAGTTAGCTTTGCAAAGATTAAGGCATCTTTCCGCATCCAAGTAAAGCATTCCACGATAGAAGCAAATCATCACACACCCCGGAGGGACGAGCAGAGGGAGAAGGTGCATACGCCGTCAATTGCTCATCATGACAACCACAATGAGTCAAAGAGGGCGCCTGTGTATGTGATGCTGCCACTAGACACAGTAACAATGGGAGGAGGCTTGAACAAGCCTAGAGCAATGAATGCGAGTTTGATGGCCCTGAAAAGTGCAGGAGTAGAAGGGGTAATGGTTGACGTATGGTGGGGTTTGGTGGAGAAAGATGGACCTCTGAAGTACAACTGGGAAGCCTATGCGGAGCTTGTGCAGATGGTACAAATGCATGGCTTGAAGCTTCAGGTTGTCATGTCCTTCCATCAGTGTGGAGGAAATGTTGGAGACACTTGCAGGTATGAAAGAGTGTATTATGTTACTTGTTAAAGATTCCACGTAAGGTGTCTTGAGAATTGCTCCTATAGATGAAATGACTAATTAGCAGAATTGTAGCCTAAATGATACTCAATGTTAGGCATAACTGTCATCTTATTAAATGATAGATCATATTAGCCATATGGGTAGTTCTTAATGACCATGATGATGTAAACCAATTTACAATTATTCTTTTATTGCAATTTTTCAGCATTCCTCTACCACCATGGGTGTTAGAAGAGATCAGCAAGAACCCTGACCTGGTTTATACAGACAGATCAGGGAGGAGGAATCCCGAGTACATCTCTCTAGGGTGCGATTCCGTGCCTGTGCTGAAAGGAAGGACTCCCCTCCAAGTTTACTCTGACTACATGAGGAGCTTTCATGACAGATTCAGAAATTACTTGGGCAGTGTTATTGTGGTAAGTAATGCAGCAAAATCTGCTACAATAGAAATTAGTATTTTTTCTCAGATAAAAATGGTTAGAGAATAAAGTGAAAGAAGGTATTGTTATAATTCCGTTATTCAGTGTAAAATATCTAGGACCTGCAGATGAACTACTCAAACTATGATACTAATTAAAATAGGCCCATAATGTTTCATTGCTTGAGGTTCACACATTTAAATTGTGCAATGAGGTTTGAGTTTCTAAGACCAACTCTCTTGCAGGAGATACAAGTAGGTATGGGTCCCTGTGGGGAGCTAAGATATCCATCATATCCAGAAAGCAATGGAACTTGGAGATTTCCAGGAATTGGTGAATTCCAATGTTATGATAAGGTATGAAAACTAGGATTTATTGGAACTATTTTCTAAAATGGCCAAAAAGCACACAAAACATTTGACACCATTAACAGATAGCAATTTCAACATGTCTATTTTATTAAAATTACTTCTTTGTGATGCAGTACATGAAAGCATCCTTGGCGGCAGCA
>JASCZI010121136.1:8965-22497 GCA_036250425.1 Stylosanthes scabra | reverse complement strand
CCATTGGAAAGAAAGAATGGGGAACAAGTGGTCCCCATGACTCTGGCCAGTACAATCAATTTCCAGATGATACTGGATTTTTTAGAAGGGAAGGAACATGGAACTCCGAATATGGACAGTTCTTTCTGGAATGGTACTGCGGCAAGTTGCTGGATCACGGTGACAAGATTCTTGCATCTGCCAAAGGAATATTTCAGGCATCTGGGGTCAAACTATCTGGGAAAATTGCTGGTATCCATTGGCACTACAAAGCAAGGTCACATGCAGCTGAACTAACCGCCGGCTATTACAATACACGATTCAATGACGGTTATCTACCAATTGCCAGAATGCTGGCAAAACACGAAGTTGTCTTCAATTTCACCTGCATGGAAATGAAGGATAGAGAGCAGCCCAGCCATGCTAACTGCTCACCAGAAGGGTTAGTCCACCAGGTAAAGATGGCAACCAAGACAGCTAGAGTAGAACTTGCAGGTGAAAATGCTTTGGAAAGATATGATGCAGATGCATATGCTCAAATTTTGTCTACAAGTAGGTCAGACTCCGGTAACGGGCTAACTGCATTCACATATCTAAGAATGAATAAGAAGCTGTTTGAAGGCGATAACTGGCGGCACATGGTGGACTTTGTAAGAAGCATGTCTGAAGGTGGTCGCAGGCAGAGACTCTCAGACGCTGATTCCCATGGAAGTGACCTTTATGTTGGGCACATCAAGGGAACTCAGCGGAAAAAAGCACAAGAGGCTGCTCTTGTGTGAAAGTATATAACAATAGCATGTTAAGGCATCATGAGATAGAGTTATGATGTTTATACACAAGAAGAATGGTATATGCCATGTCAATACACAAGATGAACAAGAAGATATTATTTTATTTCATTAATGTATATAACTCCAAGTACTATAGGAGAAAAACTTCATCTGCTGATGTGAAACTCAATATATACTGATGATGATAGTTTCAATCTATTCCCCTGAACTCATATACATATGCTCCACTATGTCATTTGTTTCCTTCAAATTTCAGAATCTGTATAAATAGGAATATGATTTTGTTCTATTTGATTGCTGTAGTTATGTTTTCAAGATTCATACCGATAACACAGCAACAAAGATAACATCAAGCAAGAACAAAATAGTTACAAGAAAAGAAACAGCCAAAAGTAGTTGAAGATTAGAAAACTAAAGACTATTTCCAAAATCCGAACTATTGGTTAACAACACCTCTGAGAAGAAGATATCAGATTATGCATAGTGAACAAGTCAGCTATAACAATTGCAGAGGTCAATGATCTGAAAGAATTTATAGTCTAAATCAGTAATCTGAAGTCTGAACTCTAAACTCTAAAGTTTAAATTGCGACACAATTATCAGGTTGCTGTTCGTCTTCAGAGATTATAACTTGTCATACAAAAATCATTAACATAAGGAATCCAAGATTCAGAGACCCAAAAAGGAAAAGTTTCACCTCATTCTCTCAAACGAAACAGACACATTCAAAGAAATAAATTACTCTCCGAAAATCAAAATTTGATAAGCAAATCCTACAACCAACAGTAGTTACAAAACTGTTAGTGGAAGGGACCAATGTGGATTATGAACAAATACATAACATAACAGATTAGTGAGTTAACAGAGTCAATTACAGAAAACGTGGTGGTGAGAAAGCATTTCATTTCAAGATTGGGAAGACTGGTTTCCATTCCGTAGATCTTCGATTAACTGTGAGAGTTCTTTACGAGAGGACTCCCTCCCAAACATGAAACCATACCTAATTGCAACAACACTCGTCATTCTTCATTCATGCGAAATTAAATTAGGGGAACGTCAATTTTAAAGAGAAACCCTAATTAAAAAAATAAAAAATAAAAAGCGAATTGGAATTGGTTTATATACGCACCAGAAGGAAATGGCAGAGAAGACGCCAGCAGTGGCAACAGTCTGAAGCAGAGTAAGCTTCTTCTCCATTTAATCTCTCCAATCAAAACCACCAATTTTTCTACTTCAGCCTCAGCTTCTCCCCACGCTCGCCACCATTTTTTTTTTTTTGGTTGTGCTCTCATCATCCGGTTTGGCCCAAAAGACCGGGTGAACCGTTGAAATTCGAGATATTTCGGCCGGTTTTAGAGTAGCTTGATTTAAAAAGTGGTTTATTAGTTGGGTCTATGACAAGTCTCGGGTCACTCGGCCGGCTTGGTGGCCTGATAATAATACTATTAGATGTTAGGATAAAGTATTTTTTTACGATAATGTTATATGTACCATTGTATTTTTCTGTACACCTCATTTACAATACGGGAAAATATAAATATCAGAACATAAATTTTATTTTTCTATGCTAATATTTACATTTTTCTGTGTTATAAATGAGGTGTACAAAGATGTACAATGCTACACATAGATTAATTCTTCTTCTTATCCCTAACGTTTTCGAAAATTTTCAAAAATATCATTAACGTTTAATTTAATTCAATTTTATATATAACATTTTCAAAGAGTTTCAAATCTACTCCTATCATCAATTCGTTAACAGTCAACTACTAATAATTTTTGAATTCTACCCTTAATTCTCACTATCAATTCCTAATCATCATCTTCACCCTTTCTAAAAAATTTTCATAAATAAAATAAATTAAATCTTTAAATATAAAAACAAATGATTTTATTGTCATTTAGTTATTTGCCTATATATGATTTTTCTTTCAAACATCTGCCGTGGTTTTAGGGAAAAAAATCATTTTTCTTCTTCGTCACTTTCTAATTCCTCCCCTTCCCACCCCCTTTTTTTCTTTTTTTCTTTCTTTTTTTTTTTTTAAAAAAAAAACCTTGAATAGATAAAAGTAGATACAGCAACATCAGCAACACAACTTACCACTCAACACTTGTAAATTATCGTGGGTAGGTGGTCAATAATCTATTTGGGCACAGCACTTGGAACGAATTCAAAGGGAGTGTCAACATAAAATCAATTCTGGAAAAAGTGGAGAAAAAGTTAGCAAAATGGAAAGTGGGCTGCTATCAAGAGCGGGTAGACTTACTTTGATAAAGGCAATGCTAAATAACTTACCCCTGTATTATTTGAGCCTCTTCAAACTGCCAAAAGTTGTGGCAAAGAAAATCATATCCCTCCAATTAGCTTTCTTTTGGGGTGACAAGAAGAAGATGCCATCCTTAAAGTGGAGTGAAATACAAAAATCAAAGGAATACGGTGGGCTAAGAATTCGTGAAATCTTTAAAAAAAACTCGGCACTACTATTCTAATAGTGGTGGACACACGCAAAGGAGGATAAGCCACTGTGGAAAAGAATAGTGGCATCATGCAACGAGGTGAAACTTAATGCAAGAATGAACGAGTTGGGTTATGCCAAGTCGGGAGGTCTGTGGAGTGTGATTATTAATGATGTAAGGCAGAACTCTCATCTCTTGAAAATTGGATTAGATGGATTCCGAATGGGGGTTGGAAACGGCTCGAAGAATAGGTTCTGGTAGGATACTTGGGTGGAGGATACATGTTTAAAAGAAAAGTTCCCTAGATTCTTTGAAGTGTCTAGCAACAAAGGTGAAGTGGTCGCCAATTGTGGTTTCTGATGGTCAGCTATGGAACTAGAATCTTCAATGGAGAAGGAGATTTTTTTAGTGGGAGTGTAAACACTGGAGGAACTACACACGCTTTTAAAAAAATGTTGTTCTAAATGCAGGTATAAAAGATGTTACAATCTGGGCGTTCTCAAAAGATAGATCCTTCTCTATCAAGTCTGTTATTAATGCCATTAATGGTGAATGACTGGAATATGTTGAGTCTAAACATTGCTTTGATAACATATGGAAAGGAGTGGTACCACCAAGGGTGGAGATGATGGTCTGGTTCGCGGCGCTATGTGAATTAAACACAAAGATGAGACTGTCAATGCTGAATGTTATTGGCAGGGATCAAGCAAATTGTGGGTCTTGTGAAGCGGCGGTAAAGGATGAAGACCATCTGTTCGTTCATTGTACCTATGTGGACCACCTATGGTCAAAGGCCCTCCAAATTGGAGGTGTAAGTTGGGCAAGACCAAAAAGATTACAAAGTTTTTTTTATGAATGGTGTAATATGGAGAAAGTAAGGTGCGGTAAAAGAAGTTGGATCAATCTATGATTTGCGGTGGTGTGTAGGGCTGCACATGAATCAGATCTGATCCGCAGTAAAAAACCGCATCCGATCTGAAAATTGCGGATTAGATCCGATCCGCAAAGCCATCGGATCGGATAGGATCTGATCCGCAGAATCACAGGTGCGGATCGCGGATATCCCATAGCAATCCGCGGATCCGATCTGCAGATCCGCGGATCCGCATAATTAAATAAATAAAAAAAATAAAAAATATATATATGTTAGTAAAAGAGTTCTTCATCACTTTTCATAACCCTAGCACGCTGCCTGACTGCTGCCTAAGCCTCCAAAATCCAAAGAAATTCTAATCCTCTCCTCTCCACACTACTCTCCTCCTCTCACTCTCCGTTATTCTATCGCCACCGGTCACCACCATCTCTGCGTTGCGCCGCATCGCCACCTTCCCCATCACTACATCACGGTTTACGGACTCACCCCTCTTCTTTGTCTCATTGGCTCTCCGCTTGGTCTCGTCCGTTTTCCCATGTTGTCGCCGTTGTTCCGCTGGCTTCTTCTCTCATCAGCGACACTGGTCCGGTGGGTCTCGTCCCTCTTTCTTCTCTTGTCAGCGCCATTGGTCTTCTTTGTCTCGCCCCTCATTCTTCTCTTGTATAATTTTATGTTAGCTCTTTTTAATCCCAATGATTTATGTAATTGATTTGTTGGAAAAAAGAATTGGGTGACTATTTGTTGGAATTCTTTGTACGATTAAGAGGATCGTATTATTAAATTTTTGTTCTTGTTGGATCTATTAATTTGGTGTTATATGAGAAAATAGGGGAAAAATATAGAACAGGGTCAGTGCTTTTCTTTAGCAAATAAATAGGGTTTTCCAATTTTTTTCAATTTTTCCATATTTGTGGATATATCCGCAATACGCAGATATATCCGCACTCGGATCGGATCGGATATGAAGGTCAAAAGTGCAGATATCATATCTGATCCGATAAAAATTGTGTGGATTGAATCGAAAAATCGGCAATATCCGATCTGATCCGTGTGCAGCCCTACTGGTGTGGGTGGTTTGGAGAATAAGAAATGAAAAACTCTTTTCAAACAAAGACACCGAGCTGGACGAATGTTGGAATGAAATAAGTAAACATTGAAAGGAATGGGAAATCCTTAGTAAACGAAAAGCGGTTCAAAGATTGGGAAACGATACGTCAAATGGGCAGCTGATGGTGAATGGGGGAAGAGAGCAAAGACCAAACACATGGTGGCTGTGTGTGGAGTTCATGGCTGAAAAACAAAGATTCGTCACAGGAGGATATATGGTAGATATAAATAATAATTGTATTGCTATGCTTTGTGAATTTTTTGATGACAGGAACCAAGTGGAGGCAAAATTCCAAGGTATAGAAAATGTGGTGCAATTTATCCTTGAGGAAGGAATTGATAGAATTGAACACACATAATTAATCACAAGCAGCAGAAGGTTAATAAAGTGGACAAAGAGTAGGGGAGCTTACCACTGGAACTACATCTTTTCAAGGAATAGATTTTGGAACTTGTTGCAGACCATGAGTGAGCTCAAGATATCCTTTGCCACTTCCAATAAATTCAAGCTAAATGGAGAAATATGATTACTGAAGACACTCATGACAGAAGGTATTGGCATAAATGACTTTAGTGGAATAGTACTATTTTGGATATTGGTCTTCTCCAAAATTTATGGAATTGTTTTGATTGTATTGGGTATAACAGAAATATTAAAGGGATCGGAAGTAGGAGAGAGTTTTGAATTGCTGGGAAATTTGGGGTGTAAACTAAGTAGGAAAGGAATGTGGCTTTCATGTTAGCAGTAGTGCTTTTCGTGAATGAATAGTGATGGTCAAGAATTGGTGATTAAATATTATCAGGTGTCTATCATGGGGGTAGTTTTGCAAGACTTAGGTGCCTAGAATACAATCCATGTTTGTATTCATATTTTGTTTGTTCGGGAGCTGGCGTTGATCCCTTGATAGCATCGCCGAAGGGGATCCCTTCGTCTTGCCATTTTATGTACTCCCTCTCGCCTTCAGGTTGAGATTTTGCAACGATAAAAAAAAACAATAATAATTTTTGTTCTTTACCAAATTTTACCTTTACTATTTTACTAAAAAAAACTCAATCAGAAAAATAGAATATTTGTTGCAATACGATAGGAGGATGAAGTGCGCATGTATAGAATTGATGAAATCAAATACAGTAGAAGGTATACTTGTGTGTCTTTTTATTACAGTGGATGAATTATGAGGGATGAGGAGAATAACCTGCAAGAAAAAAAAGGATCTATGAGATTGAAGAACACTGACACACAGAGAACAAAGAAGAGAAAGGGAGCCGGGAATAAGAAGACTCACTTAACTCAATGCCTTACACCTTGGAGCCAGATCTGATGTTGCTAGAGCCAATTGAAAGCTAGATTTGTATATGAAGAAGCGGAGGCTGTCAATTTGGTAGTTTTCGAGTCGAAGCTTTTGTTGCAGGCGACGGTTGTGTCCATTAGAGAGATGTAAAATTGGAGTGAGAAGTTGTGGTAAGTCTATGAGTTGGAGCAACTCGGTGGGTAGTAGTCGTTATTGTTTTATTGAAGAAGTTTGAAATTGTTTTGATTCTCACAATGTAAGAGATCATCACGTGGCGCAAAATATGGTTTCAATGTGATAATTTTTCAATGGTTTCAATGTGATGTAAGAGTGAGCTGTGTTGACGGGTGGTGGGAGTAGGTGGTGGTTTAGGGTGTGGAAATGATGGAGGGAGATAATGAATTGACGATGATGAGGAATTAATTGTGGGAATTAGAGGGTAAAATTGGAAAAATAAAAAATTGACTAATGATGGATTGTTAACAAATTAACGGCAAGGATATATTTGAAAATTTTTTAAAACGTTAGAGATAAAATTAAATCAAATTAAACGTTTAAGGTGTTTTAAACTTTTCGAAAATGTTAGGGACAAAAAAATATTTTTTCCTACATGTTATTATAATTTATAACAATGTTTTCAGAAACCGATGATGTTTACGGTTCAGTTTACATTAAAATCGGCAAAAAAAACCTTTAAAAAATCGAAAAATCGAACGGAACCGGATGGTTGAACTGAACTGGAACCCGTCTGATTTTTAAAAATTCTATCAAATATCTAACACGACATTGTTTTCATGCTAGAAAAATCTAAGGAATTTATCTATTATAAAACAATAATTTTCTCTTTTCTTCTTTCATGTCAGTCTCAAAAATTCAAATATTAAACAATTAAACCACATAAACTTTAACTTCGTTTAGCATTTCTTGTAGAAAAAAATACAGCGCAGGTAGTAGTGCTATAATTTGAATTCCTATAATTTGAATTCAAATTATAGAGAATCATAATTACAATATAGGTTATATTTGTTCTTTATTTTTACAAACTAAAATAATAATAAAAAAAGAACAAAGTGAAGAAAAGGAGGAAAAAAAAGCGCTTTTTCAATTTTAGAATAAAAAAAATAGAACAAGTGAATATTTTAATTTTGAAAAAAAAAATGAGGTGAAGAAGAGGAGGAGAAAACAAAAGAGTAGAAGGAAAAAAACAAAGAACATAAGATATTAATTTTAGAAGGAAAAGAAAGTGAAGAAGAAGAGGAAAAGAGTATCACTATGATAGAACTCCATAAGAAGAAGAAGAGAGGAGAAGCCGCCAAAATTATTGCTTCCAAATGGAGAAATATTTAAGATTTGGTATATTTTATAGTGGTTTCTACCAAACCCCCTCATTTAGAGGGGGTAACTTACTCTCTCCAAAACATAAGCTTTTTATTGATTGATTAGATGTGTGAAAGTCTATCTTCAGTTTAAATTTTAACCACTGTAAGGTTTTTATATATTTTTTAAAAATTGAAAAATAACTCCAATCCAAACCGATCCTAATACATTAACCCAACCCACTCATATTCATCTTCCCTGCTGTGACACCCATCTCACCTCCACCCATCCTCATCCCCATCCTCAGTGCTCTGGAACTTTGCCAGTGCTGCCGCTCCGCTCTGTCAAGCACCATATCTCTCTGTCGCAGCTCATCGGTTCTCACTGACCGCCATTGAGCATTCAATTCTAGCCGTCCAGCGCTCTCTAAAATTTCATCTCTCATTGCAGCGGATCTCTCTCACTGACGTTAGGTTTCAGTTACTCTCCCTTGGACGCCATCTCAAGCACCGTCACCGTATTTGCAAGCACCGACGTGTCCTCCAATCACCACCCCATTTTCCCTTAATTGGTCTCCCTTTTTCTTCGTCTGAAGCACTGTCGTCGCAAACATGGTAATGTTCCTTGCCTTTTTATTTCTTTTGTTGTGACGGTGGTTCATATAATAGAATTGTGCATAGATTGGTGAGAATGTGATAGATTTCATGCACCCTCTCCCTGTATCTGGTTCCTCTCCCTGTATCTAATGGTAATTTTAGTTACATCTAAAAAAAGTCTTACATAATTTTTTTCATATAAACATAAATATTCTTTATTTGAAAGAAATCTTATTAACAAGTGACAAAGAAAGATCAGGCCAACCCATATAAAAGCACTGGATTTATGCTCTTTTTAGAGAATCTAGATCCTTTGGAAACTCTTTCAAAAGCTTCAAAATGAAAAAAAAAATTGAATTAATAATTTGAGTAGTAATGAAGATAAATCTCAAAACATAGTGCGAGCGATTAGAGTGGCAAAAACAACAAAGACATTCAATATGCAGCATGCATTATGCTCCCTACAGCTCACTTTAGGTAGACATTTTTTAAGGAATAGCCGGAGACTTGCATACTGCTTCAATACCAAACTTTTAAAATCTAATCATCTATTTATTTTCAATGTTTCGAATTGGTGTATTTGGCTTAGATTGGGCATTTGGTTTTAGTTATTAAATTTCAGGGTATGAGTAAACTTTGTAGGTCTCTTTTTTTTTTTTTTTTTTGCTTATTTTGTTGCATTGGTGTAATTTGTATTCCATGGAGATTCCCCTGAATTTTTGTTTAAGAAAAAAGAATTGAAGTTTTGCTCTCAGTTTAAGTATGATGAAAGCTTTCACTGAAAAGAATAAGTGGCATCAACTGGTAATTGATGAAAATCATACCCGGACAGCTTGGTGTCATGATTTATAATCCATATATGCATTATCCAATTATTGGTGAATTGCAAGGATTTCATATGTAATTGCTATGTGTTATATGCTTGGTAGTGATTTGAGCAGGGGTGATGATAAGCATTGATACTAATAGTTTATCTCTTGTGTAATAGGTGTTGGTGTCTTATACTAATTTGTGCATGTGTCACGATGATTTGCATGAATATGCTTGAGTAATAGGTGTTGATGTTGGTGTCTTGTAGTAGTTTATGCATTGATACTGATTTAGTATTGTAACAGTAAAATAGAAAATTAGCATGAATATATGCTTGTAATTAGAGCTTTTCATTTTTTTATCATAAAGACAGAGCAAATACTGCACTTTTTAAAAAGTAAAACATTAGCATGAATATATGCTTGTAATTAGTTGCTGCAAACAAGCTATGATAATGAGGATCCATAATTTCCTATGAAATAAGAAACTTTACTCAATATTGATAGATTATGTGGACTACATGTGAGAATATGCCCTTATATGTCTTGCTTGTGTTTTGCAATTCACTTTTTAGGTTTCTGCTTCATGGTGTAAAGATAATTGGTTTTATTCTTTTTCTTATTATCATTGATATCCTCATTATTCTTCTTATTTGTTGTAGCATCATCCCCATCACCTTTTTATTCCTCTTTGTCATGACATTCTTTGTCATTCTCTGTTATTTCAATATCCTTTTGAAGCAAATTTAAGTTTGACATCTTTCTCCTTTTCCTTATTATTCTCTTTCTCCTTCTTATCTTTTTTGTTCTTTTTCTTACTCACATTAGTTTGGTGATCCACTTATACTTTTTATTTGTCTTACATCCATTCCTTAATAACTTTAATATTATACACAATTAAAATTATGAGCAGGGTTATTATTACCCCAATATTATTGTTGGTTGAAGTGATTTCATGCATATTAAAGAATTGCTACAAATCTTAGATACACATGTTTTAGATATTTCCAGCTTTGTGTAATTTTGATTTTTTTTAAATTACTCTAGATTCTTTTTTCTGGTTTATTGTGTTTGTAATGATCTCTAAATTGCAATTTTTAATTGAATGATGATTTACTGGCTTTGTGTGTGATTTTATTGTATTTATTTTGCCTTATCTTTTGCTTTTGTTTATGTTTTTGATGAAGTTTTTATTTCTTGCCCTGTGAGATAAATTTTACAATTATTTTGAAAAGGCTATCAATGCCCCTCTCTTAAAGGGGCATCAAATCCTTAGCCTACTATGTTAGTATCGGTTGAAAAATGTTAATTGTGCGTTTATTTGTTATTGTTCTTAATGAAATGAAGATGGGTAGTGATTTCGAAGATTCTGAGACATCTGATAGGGATTTTTGGGAAGGCAATCTAATAAGGAGTTCTCGGAAGAAGAGGAAGACGAAAAGCCTTTGAAAGACGATTACGAGAAATTTGAAAATGGAGATCAAGCTAGGAGAATAGCAGAGCTATCACGAGAAGACATAATGCAACTTGAGTTTAGAATTAAACTCAAAACCAATAATAGCAGTGAGGGAAGTAGAAATATATATCTCAGTTAAAATATATGATGATAAGAAGCAACTCAGTATATTAAATATTTCAATACATGTACCAATCTACAAGTACAAGTTTACATCAATTTCGTGAGTTTATATACATGAAAAATCTAAAGCTTGTAAACATTGACAAATATCTTAACTCAGAAAAATACCTGAAGTTGAAGCATGAATATATACATAATCAAACTATTTATTCATCACAAATTCATAATATGGCTTCAAAAGGCTAAGTAAGAAAATTAATTAGGGAAAAAATAAAATAAAAAAGACCAGCATTGATTCATTGAACCATAAAAAGCCAGCATCAGTATAATAACAAATAACTAGTATAATAAAACCCTATCATTCTATCAAACACAATATAAGCATTCATTCAAACAGCAATAGATATGTCTTTATTACTTTTTTTTTTAATAAAGAAAATATAAATAATATACTTCTTGTTCAATTTAATAATAATATAACTAGTATATTAAATTTTGAATGAAATTCTCTTTTTCTTTTGAAAAAAAAAATAGTTTATATAAACAGCATATCTTCAAAAAACAAAATATATGATGATAAAAAAAAACAAAAATAAGATGTTTCTTCAACATTAAAGATATTTTGATGGTTATTTGGGATGTCTTATAGGGCCTTGATGCATGAGCATCATTAGTGATTTTAATGATTCATTTCTTGCAAACTAAGTAATAATTAGTTTAATACTCAATCAAATTCATCATTTTTCATCATCATAGCTTTGAGTATTTGAATTCAATGACAATTGCAGGAATTGAAGAAGATTAACAAAGAATTAGAAGAGAAAGAATTGAAGAAGAAATGATCAAGATCAAGACAAGAGAATTAGAAGAAGTGGAGAATTAATTGAAGAATTATTGGAATTACGAAGACAACTTCCAGTAGCATCACCAAAGTGGACGTTAGAAACGCCACAATGGGCGTTGGAAACGCCAGCCCTAAGAGCAAAACGTCACTCTACGTTTTGAACGCCCAAGTCTCAAGTGCCTTCTATGTTTTGGGGCTTCTAAACACCCAAGCAGGCGTTCTAAACGCCCAAGTAGGCGTTGGTAACGTGGAAGGATTGAAGGCTACTGGAAGGTGTATCTTAATTGGATTAAATTTGTGGAAAATGGTTGAAAAATTAGGAGATGTAATTAGTTTAATCAATGGCTTAATTCAAGGGATAAATTTGTAATTTGATTAGTAAGATCTCCTAGAGATAAGATAGAAATTAGATTAGTTGATTTGATTGGATTTGGATTTGATTTGATTTAATTTTGATTTTAGATAGATTAATTAGTATAAATAGGTTTCTAAATCATTAGGGTTTGGAACCTAGCACCTATGTAGATTTTAGTTATTGTTTTACAGAATTATGTCTAGCTAAACTCCATTGTTGAGGATGAGGAGCTCTGTTCATCCCGGCATAGCTTACTAATTCAAGTTTTCGGTTTTCTTCAATTTCAAGTTTTGATCATAATTCAAGGATTGAATTTCTGTTCTTCATTAAGGAGTTGAATCACTGAGAGGTATTCTTCTTCTATGTGTTTTGATTGATTAGGTTTGAGAGAATTTTAATTGATCATAACAAAGGTTGGGACTTAATTCTCATTACTTATTAATTGAACTAGAGATAGGGATTTAATAACTAATGCAACTTGCTCTCTGTTAGAACTTTCAATAGGTTTAGAAATAGGTTGAATACATGACATATAACTTGATCTAAAATCACTATTGAATGCTAATAAGAAATTGAATCTGTTTTGTGCTTCACCTCTTTTCTTAATTGGTTAATCAAGAGATTGATAATTGGTTAGGTTTAGAGAAACTAAATTACTAAGAGATTAGGGTTTAGTTAATTAGGATTCGTTGGGGATTAGATCATACTTGTTAGAGAAGAAACTGAAGATTAGAATTGGTAGCTTAGGGTAAAACATCTCCAAATCCTTAACACTTTCATTCACTGTTTTCTTACACTCACTTTCTAGTTACATGTTGGTACTTACTTGCTATTTGCTCGCTGTTTTGGTTGCATTACACCCTCTCTGTTTTGTGATCTTGTCTAGTCAATAAGGTTGGTTAAATTGTATTTCTTGTTCCGTCAATCCTCATGGGAACGATATCCACTCACCGTGGTATTACTTGTACGATTCGGTATACTTGCCGAGTTTAGGATTGTAAAATCCGTGTCAAGTTTTTGGCGCTGTTGCCGGGGACTGATTAGCGATCAACAATATAATTCTAATAAACCTAGTTGCATTAGACCCTTTTTATTTTGTTTTAATTTGGGAGTTTCCTTCTCTGTTGAAGTTGGAAATTCTCATTGTTTGTTGCTTGTTTGTGCATGCAGAGAACTAGAGAAGATTTAGGCTACGATTCTGAACCTGAAAGGACACTTTTAAGGAGAAGAAGAGAAGCTAGAAGAGCTAGACAAGCAGCATTAGAGGAACAATTCAACATGGGAGCAAACAATGTTAATGATGATGATCTGAACCTGAATAACAATCGTGTTACTTTGGGACAATACATCAATCCCACTGCCGAGAGTTGTGGAAGCACCATCCGAAGGCCAGCCATTTAAGCTAACAATTTCGAACTCAAGCCTTCCCTTATTCAGTTGGTGCAACAAGATCAATTCAGTGGAAACTACCATGATGATCCTAATCTCCACATAGCTAATTTTCTGCAGTTGTGTGACACTCTCAAGATTAT
>JASCZI010121135.1:43024-55200 GCA_036250425.1 Stylosanthes scabra | reverse complement strand
TTGAAATCATAAATGAACTGAATTGATATTGAATTATGCATTGGAGGCAGTAAGAAAAGTGATACCAGTATTACTAAGTTGATACCGTATCACTTTGGATGAATGCTAATTAAAATGTGCCATGTGTACAACTGATTAAATTAAATAGTATGATGTGGGATCCAAATTGATATTAAATTAAAACCAAGCATTAGAGTGATAAATTTCATATTTATCTCAAATCATATATGGTCCCACAAATACTTACATAGCATGTTGTAGGACCCAAAATAATTTTGATACTAAGAGCATCTCCAATGATGCACTTTTTGAGTATCAATTCATCTTGAAAACACAAATGAATTGAATTGATACTTTGGTACGCATTGGAAGGAAATCTAAAAGTGTTACCGATATCACTTGTACAACTCATTTAATGCAAGCTAATTTAACTTAATAAATAGTATTGTGTGAGGTCCAAATTGATATTAAATTAAAACTAAATATTGGAGATATTATCTCAAATATAGTATCAAATGACATATGGTCCCACAAATACTGATGTGTCTGATATGAGACCCAAATTGACATTAAATTAAAACTCACCATTGAAGATGCTCCAATGGTGCACTTTTTGGGTATCAATTCACTTTGGAAACACAAATGAATTGAATTGATACTTTGATACGCATTGGAAGGAAATTTCCATTGGCGACCCCAGTAATTCCATTTTTTAACGGTGGCATCAAGCAACGGCAAAGCACCTCAATGACAACGAAAAATCATAGCTTGACACACTGCGTTGAAAAGAAATTTTAATTTATGTTAAAAAAGTTAGTACTAAATAGCTGTAAAAAAAATATTTTTTAAAGCGTTTTAAGTATAACTGAAACTCTTTATGTACTTTTAACCGTTGATCTTAATTAATTTTAATTATAAAATTTATATATGATTAAGATCAACGGTTAAAAATATAAAAATTCTTGGTAGTTTAAGCTAAGAGAAGATATTCTGTAGCACTGCGATAACTTGGAGAGAGAGAGCGAGACAGAGACAGATCAGGGGCTTGGGTCCGCCGCTCCCTCACGGAGTTGTGCTGCCATCGTCCCTCTGTCAGCGGTTTGGTTCAGACCCTCTACTTCTTCTTCGTCGAGCTGCGCCGCCATCTACTACCACTTTTTCTTCGTCGAGCTCGCATACGGATCAGCTCCTCCATCAAGCCCCCGATCTGACTCCCAACCATCGAACCCCCATCAACATTCTACAATCCTCTTCCTCGTCGTCCTGTCAGTTAGTTTTGCGCCGCCATCTTCTTCGCTGTTTTCAGTCAAACTTGGTGATCTGTGTTGTCCTTCAAAACAGATCGATCTAGTCACCTCGCCGGCATGAACTCTGACACCGGTGCCGCCATCGTCTTCAACTGCGGCTTACTCTGATTCACCATCGTCGCCGTTTCTGTTCAGCATCAGACCCGTACTGCTCACCGTCATCAACTCAACTCCTTCGATCTGTACTGCTCACCGTCGCCTTCATCTCCAACAACAACCACCTGCAGCAGACTCATACAATCATCTGCTTCACCACCTCCTATTTCGGTCGCCGTCCTAGATTTTGTCACCGCCAACCCACTTCATGCTGGCTCCGCCGCACCTCATTCCTCTGATACACCAAAAAGCATAAAATCACCATCCCATGGTCCACCTACCGGCCTATAATCTTGGAGAATAAGATGGAGCAGAACTTGCATATAATCTTTGTGGACAATCTCCCTGAACGTGTAACTAAAGGTGCCATGTTTTATGCCTTTGGCTTCCATGGTAATGTCAGGGATGTATACATATCCAGAAAACAGAGGACGAAGGCTAATGGTCCTTTTTCATTCGTCCGATATGATGCAAGAGAGGGAGCAGACAGGGCAATTGAAATTTTCAACGGAGTGAGATGGGAAGGGAAGTTAATAAGAGTAAAGGAAGCAAAATACAAAATATTGGCTGAGAATGGAGGATATAAAGCAGGAAGGAGAGTCCAAGAAGCTGCAGAAGGATCATGTTCTCAGAAGACCAACAACTTGGAGAATAACTGTGAAGATAAGTTCAACAAAGGGGTGGAAAAGGAAACGAGCATCAGACCAGAAAGAAGAAAAGTGGAAGTTATGACATCCATAAAAAAAAAGGAGATGCTGAATCGGAGTATCATAGCTGAGAGCATAAGACCAATTAAATTTGAGCTTGTAGTGCAACGGTTTGAGGAGCTATCTATGGAGTATGGAAGACTGGAGTGTAGAGATTTGGGGCCTAGAATGTGCATCATTTCCTTTGAGTCATTAGACTTGAGGGATAGAGCCCTGCAATCACGCTTCACGCCTGAGTTCTTTGAGGAGGTGAGGCCATATGAATGTTTTATGTGGAGTCCTTCAAGAAGAATTTGGCTGGAATTGATGGGGTTACCAATTCATGTTTGGTCAGAGGATACGTTTAAAAGGATTGCAAGAGGGTTAAATGGTTTGATGGTAATGCAGCATGATCTTACAGAAAGTGGAGCTTCATTTAGTGTGGCTAGAATTCTCATTGACTGTTATCAATGGAAACCCATACAAGAATGGATTGTAGTTGAAAGTGAAGGTGTTGAATTTGAGGTATATGTCAAAGAATTTGGAGAGGAGGTTTTGAGCAAGCAGGCACATTTAGATGGAGTTTCTAAATCCTATGAAAGTTGCTCAACATGCAGACCTCCAAAATGCATTGATGATGCAATAGAGATCTCTACGGAAGTGGAAGAAACTCCGATGTTACACACGGTGCACCAAGTGGAAGGATTTGTACCTTGCACCGATGAGGCTCACATTCATGGTGAATTACGTCTGGGTTGTCCTAACGTTGAAGCCCAGATTGATGATGAGGAAAGGGAAGAAGAGTTGAAGACGAAGGAGATATGTGAACGAGGTGGTATTCACTTCAAATACAGCAATGAAGAGGATGTTTTGGTAAGACTGGCAGGGAAACAGGTACATAAAAAAGAAAGTGGTGCAACGGATGGGAGAACATAACAGGCAAAGAAGCCAATTAACATAAAGGGAAGATCTCTATCAAACAGAATTATGAGTGACGAAGTTGGTGTGCAATCAAAGATTATTGGAGGGAAGACGACAAAGATGCCAAAGAAGAAATTGAGCTCTAGTATCGCGAGTGTGCCACAGAATGGTGAGAGAAAGGAGAACATTCGTGCATCGTTTGGAGTCAGTGATGGAAGTGACGACATTCCTTTAGCAAATCTCATCAAGAAGACGCCAAAGAAGCAGAAACCGAACACCCCGGTGAAGAAAGGAAAGCTAACAAAATCTGTGCAGAATTTCGGAGGAAGAAACTTATCTGCAAAGATTCTAAGGTTAGACTCCAAAGCTAAACTTTGATGAATTGCTTATAGGGAACATAAGGGCATTGCGGGGTGACTGGGTGATATTAACATAGACATGCTAAACAGAAGAAGGATGAAGAATAATGAGGATTTTTGTGGGATTAGTTGAGATTAAGAAAGCGCGGTGGGATGTTAGTGTGTGGAGTAGTGAGTTATTTGAATGCTTCAGATTGTTGAAAGGAGATAGATGGTCACTGCTGATGCATGTGATTTAAGAATTAGATTTTGGGTTTTCAGTTTCAAGGTTTTTTGGTTAAATTGCTGGTATGGGTGTAGTTGCTGTCATTGTAATCTTGGTTTTCCGTATCTGTCTTTTGTAATTTGCTGGTCGGGTACTCTTTTTCCTCTTTAAAATTTTTTCCAATGGGTTTTCTCCTTTGAGATTTTAACGAGGCCTGACCAATAGGTGATCTCATGATGTATTTTTGTCTACTTGTAACACATCTCACTCTCCCTTTTTGGGTACTTTGGTGAGCTCTAAATGATTAAAAAAAAAAAAATCTTGGTATACCTGAAATGCAATCTTTAGGGAGTTACAGCTATTGTCTAATTTTCTGCTTATTGATGTTATGGAAGGAGTTTAGGATTGAATTATGTTTTCTTTTTTCCAAATAATGAAATGAAAAACCAACTCAGTTTTGAACATCATCCCAATTTGACACAAGACCCTTATATTTCTGAATGGAAGAGCTCAGCAATTATGTACTAGAATCAGAGAAAACATCACTTCCATAATTAATTACTGCATGACAATAATAGCAGCTTCTTACAGAATCATCACATTCATTGGTGGCACCTAACTTCCTGCAGACACACCTGAATTTGGCCTTGTATGAGTTATACTCTTACAGTGCTTTCAATTAGCACACACTTCTCAATCCCCTTTTTTCCTCCTTTGGCAATCCAATAATCAAATCAACAAACAAGGAGAAAACAAGAAGGACCTCCTAAACATATATAGTACTTGTAAACATGATCTTTCATTCATAGCATAATCCCAATTTTCTACACAAAATCAGATGGTCATTGATTACTCAATCATGTAGCAGTACATGCTATTTCTCATATGCCCCATATTTTACAGCTAAAAAAATGGTTAATACAAACATGTTAAAGAACTACAGAACTCTGAACAAGAATGGGATACCAATGAGACATTAATACTCCCATAATATGTCAAAGTTCAAGATGTTAGCATCACAAGACTTCATACAGAAGAAAGCTCTTCATATATAGTCTTGATGCCTGGCCTCTCCGAAACGGATCGGATGCATCTGATAGCTATTCCTAGGACCTCCTTCATTCCCTTATCCGCAACCGGATTGCTCAGCTCCGGCATCAAGGTAGCATCGAAACAATCCGAGCCTCTACCTTCAGATACACGCAACCTCACCCAATCTGTCAAATCAACACCTCCCTCCTCGCCCGAAATCACATCACCAGCACACCTTCCAGTTAGAAGCTCCAAGAGTATCACTCCAAAAGCATAAACATCTGATTTGAAGGATGGCATTGGCTTCTTGGAAGCAGCTAACTCAGGTGCACGGTAGCCTAAGACACCAGCATCAAGAATCTGTTCAACAGTACCGGCCTGTGTCACAATTACCCTCTCTTCGTTGAGCAAGCTCCGTCACCACTACCGTCCACAATACTATAATAAATGTTTCTAAACATATATGCTCTATACATTTCAAAGTAATGCAATGGATAAACTCTATCATCCAAATCCCATTGCTGTTAATGTAAATCTTTGTTCACACAAGTGAAAATAAAATTTATGGTAGTAACTAATTATTGGGAAAACCCTTTCCTTTTGTACTCTTCCTTCTTCATATGTGATATGTCCCTTTGTATCCTATATCTCTATTTTCTTTTCAGAGAAAAAGAAATTAAAATTGATATTCTTAGTCAATTATAAACTAATATGAACTACTAAATAAATTCTTGAAAATTTATTGCATATATTTTATACTATCAATTAATTATATGTCATTATATAATTATAAGTGTATTTTTACTATTCATGGTGATTAAATTCATTTTTCTCATTCTACAAAAAAAAATATTGGTTTTTCCTCTGGTATAGAGGTATAGAGATTCCCTCTACACCAAACATGTTATGATGGGGTAGATTTGGATTTTTTTTTGTACATAGTAGATTTGGATTTTGACCACACAAATATATGCTCGATGATATGTTGGTCAGGCCCACAAAAACTATGAATGGCAAAGTATGTCCAAACATAATTCAGAAAGGTAAAAAAAAAAGAAAAAAAAAAGAAAAAAAAAAAAAAGAAAAAGCAGCCAGGCAGTGGCGTAGCTCACCACTAAGAAGCTGCATCCAATAGGCGCAGGTTCGATACCTGCCAAGAGCTTAAAAGGAAAACTAATGTAATGGGTGTGTGTGTATTTGAAGGTTGGCACAGCCAACTATGGTCCAAAAAAAAAGAAAAGAAAGGTAAAACCTCAAATTTTTGTAACCCTTTTACTTTTTCCCTTGAAAGTACCTAAAGGATAGTCTAAGCAAGGAGGGAAAACGTGGCTGAGGCTTGTGGTTGAATGGCATAAGTATGTGCCTCACAAATGCCACACCAAGGGATCCAAACTCGCTGGTGGAAAGTGAGTGATCCATCTAAAGGGTTTGTGTGTGTGTATGGGGGGTTAGAGACAAAGAAATATGGACGTTTTCCAACCGGACGAAAACTAGGAGAGCCTTGCATGAAGCACTTCTTTGACAATATATGGCGTGGTAAAGTACCCCCAAGGGTGGAAATGATGGCATGGTTTGTAATTTCTGGAGGTCTAAACACCAGAGATGTCTTAATAAAGCGGGGAGTCATCAGACAAGGCGAGGATTTATGTGTCTTATGTGGGGCTGAGCCAGAAACGATAAACCATCTCTTTTTACATTTTAATTTTGCCGTTAAACTGTGGTGGTTAGCTTGGGTAGGCTGTGAAACTATTAGGTATTGGTTTGAATGTTGGTGTGAACAAACTGTTGATAGAAAAAAGAAAAGAAAATGGTTAATGATGTTTTTTGCTGTCTTGTGGTCGTTATGAAAGTGCAGAAATGGCTAAGGGATAGAGAAGAAAGGGCTTGTTCAACCTGATCTTGCACTCACTTCATCAAGGACATGGTGGCTTTCTTGTTTTCAGATTTATCACTTGTTTTGCTTCTTGCTGCTGTTATTTTATATTTGTTTTGTGTTGTTTACTGATCGTTGAGCATGTGGCTCCTTTGTGTATGTTTTGTGCTTTTTTATGTTATTGTCCCTGAGGGACCCTGAACTATCAAAAAAAAAAAATGAAAGTGCAGAAATGGTAGAATTTTTTAGAATAAGATAATGGAGTGGGAAAGTGTTTGGCAACAGGTTATATACTTACTAGAGGAGTGGTTGATAAATAGAAGCAAGGTAGTCAATTTAACATGTAGTGGAAATAGGATGGAGGAGTTTGAGGAACCTACTTGGTGGCATAGTTATTATTTTAAAGAAGAGTCCAATTGTTTTGTTATTGGGGGCTACCTCATGGATGGGGACGGGACGATCAAAGCTTGGATGGGGGAAGAGGCGGAAGGAAACTCGATTGGGGAAGCATGTATTGAGGGCTACCCTCATGCTTTGAAAATGTGTCTCTGGTAACTAACAGGTTGGACATTGTCAAATGGATTAATGGTGGAAATGATACTTGCTGGGAAAACAGGTTTCTAAGGAACAAATGCATAAATAAAAGGCATATCTTTGAGGATGTTCAAGTTGTCTACAGAAATGATAACGTATTCAAGGCTAAAGAACAATGGGAAAACTTGGCAAGAACGCACGAAAGCAGATGGATCAAGGTGTGACTAATTTGTTAATTTGATGTATTTTAATTCTAGTAGTGGTCTTAGCCATAGAGGTGCCAGTTACTGATTGTGCTATAGCCTGCAATTGGTGTTTATTCCATTACTGGTTGTATTAGATCAGTTATTACAGGTGTACTGGTGATAGCTTGAGGTGCCTTATTGGTAACCATTAGGACATAATTGATCATGGTGTATGGACATTTTGGACTTGATCCTGGTTCCCTAATGGCAATGCCGATGCGGTTCCTAGGTTTGGGCATTTTGTAGCTGTAAACTTTCGAGAAAAAAAAAACCGTTAAGATACAAGATAGCATAATCCTTAAATTATTATTATTTTTTGGTGACAGAACCCTTAAATTATTATGTTAATAGTTAACTATCTTTATTATAATTATTATTATTAACTAGTAGCTACAAATTCAAGTTACCTCCATTTTTTTATATTGATATAACATTACGTCATTATCTCAATTTCTTTTAATCCATAATTGTCTGACATAAAAAGTTGTTAATTATTTGTTGATCATTATTATCAAATAACTTATTCAGTCCTATAAACATTTTTATTCTAGAATAAAATAATATTTATTAAAAACTAGTTCTGGACATAATCTCTTTTTAATTTAAGTGGTCATGTTTTCGTTATTATTTCTTACATATTTAATTATTTTATGATTCTTACCTTATTAATAAATCGATGAAACAATATGAAATTAGTTTTGGCCCCTTGCCAGCAAATTTTTTATAATGATGTATAATTCATTCATTAATGTCTAACGTAAATTAATTTTACATAAGTTTTTTCGAGAAAAAAAAAATATTTTTGTTACATTGATGAGTGAAATAATTTTATCTTGTAAAAAAAGAGTAAAATAATTTTGCATATATATTTAATTACGTATCGTGATGTTAATAAAAATAAATATTTTTCCATCAATTTTTAAATGAATGGTCATAAAAAAAACGGTTATGATGAAAAAATTGAATAAAATAATTCAGTGTTTTTATTTGTATTTATTTTGATTAACCAAATTAAACAAAGTTATTTATTTTTTTAAATAAAAGACTATAATAGTCAAATAGCACAAAAAATAATACTAAAATAAAATTTATTTGACATCGAAATAATATTCTATTTTGATAGAGAATAAATAATTTGATTGACCCCATATATATATATATATATATATATATATATACTTAGAATTATTGAAAATCATTTATACCCTCAATACACTAAAATTAAATTTTTTAAGAAAAATAATTCCAAAAACTTGGTGTTTTAGTTTTTCAATTCGTTTTTGACAATCTTATTTACCTTTCACGGTTTTTATTGGCAAAAATTTGAAGCCCACATCTCACCAAACATTTTTGTTACGTGGTAACTCAAATGTAGATGATTTTATATGAAGTTGTCATTTTGCACCGTTAGAATATATTTTGATTAAACATATCAATTTATTTAAGAGTGATTAACAAACAACTTCATATTAAGTTAACTGCATTTGAATATCCGCCTTACAGAAATAATAATAATAATAATTTAAAGGTTCTGGTATTTTATATCTTAATGGTATCTGTTAAAAATATTATAAACGAAATATTTTATAAAAAAATTTTTAAAAATTAATTTTTTAATATTTACAATGCATTGAAGATATAAAAAACTTAATTTTTTTATAAATATACTTTTAAAATATGTCCTTAAGACAAAAAATAGCTAACTTCATAATTTAAATACTTATATTGCTTAAAATACACAAACTTATAATTTAGTAATAAATATTATGAGCAAACACAACTCTAAATATAAGTACTGAATTTAATATTTGCGTATTTAAAATTTTTCTATCCTTGCTTTTTTTTTATGAGTATTTAATATTTATAGTTTTATACTGATATTTTCCCTCTTTTCTCTCGTTGCTTAGACTATCCTTTAGGTGCTTTCAAGGGAAAAAGTAAAAGGGTTACAAAAATTTGAGGTTTTACCTTTCTACACTTGATCTTAGCCAAAAGGCCGAGAAAGGTATGAGGTTTTACCTTTCTTTTCTTTTTTTTTGGACTCGCAGGTTTTACCTTTCTGAGCTTGACCAACATATCATCGAGCATATATTTGTGTGGTCAAAATCCAAATAAACAATGTACAAAAAAACAAAAAAAAAAAAGAATCCAAATCTACCCCATCATAACATGTTTGGGGTAGAGGGAATCTCTATACCTGTATACCAGAGGAAAAACCAATATATATATTTTTTTTTTTGTAGAATGAGAAAAATGAATTTAATCACCATGAATAGTCAACCAAAAAAAAATCACCATGAATAGTAAAAATACACTTATAATTATATAATGACATATAATTAATTGATAGTATAAAATATATGCAATAAATTTTCAAGAATTTATTTAGTAGTTCATATTAGTTTATAATTGACTAATAATATCAATTTTTTTTCTCTCTCTGAAAAGAAAATGGAGATGTAAGATACAAAGGGACATATGAAGAAGACACCAAAAAAAAAAGGTGACATATGAAGAAGGAAGAGTATAAAAGGAAAGGGTTTTCCCAATAATTAGTTACTACCATAAATTTTATTTTCACTTGTGTGAACAAAGATTTACATCAACAGCAATGGGATTTGGATGATAGAGTTTATCCATTGCATCACAAGAATCACCTATGTACTGTTTCAAACTCAACTGTGTAGCTGAAATTGTGACTGCCTCCAGATTCAAGATAACTGATGTAACATTTTACAGTTCTAAGGAAATAAAAGGAGGTTGTTTGTTACAAATGAAAGAATAGGCTAAGCTAATCATAGGACAATCAATGCCTCAAAAGTCAAAACCAATGTAAAATATGACAATGCTCTATCCACAAGGAAAATAAATTTTAAAGTTTTGGTTTCAATTCATGGCATCAGGGGGTTTCTGGCTGAAGAGTGATGTCCTGAAAAACCTGCAACCTGCTTCTCCTTGTATGTAATTTCTTATCCCCAGAAAATGAAGAATCACTTTGCATTGCAGGCATTCGGCGGCTTTCCGAGTTTGAAGCTGAAGCTGAAGCTATGTTTGCTGATTCTGGTCTCAGTTCAGGATTGAAACACAAAGACCGCCTCACGGTTGGATTCCTTGACCAAATGCCATTCTCAGGTTGGTGCTGTTGACAGATAATGTTTGAGTTAACATTCTCATCATTGAACATGTCTCCAGTATTCTTAGCACCATAATTTGCATATGCTCCACTGAATAAATCATCTTGTTCTTCATTTTCTTCTTCTTCTTCAGCTATGTCTGCCCAGCTCTTCTTCTCAATTGTTTTTACATTTGTAACAGATTTCTCAGCAGTGGATGATATTTCAGACTGACTTTTGCCTGTGATGTTCGCCGAATTGCCATTCAAATCAACGAGAGGCGATTCTGATAGCTTAGAACTCCGGTTACTGCCATCCGCAGGACGATTCTCCAATGTCCCTGTTCTCCACTTTCCATTGGAAGGTGCAGACAAATCATTTGAACTCCCAAATGAAGATCTATGATCTGAATGGGCATCTCCCCAAGCTTCCCTTTGATATCCATTGTTACTGAATCCCCATGAGCATCTTTTCGGCTTATTGTATGGAGGAACCTTTTGGTCTCTTTTTGCAGGATCTGATGGAGACTCATACAGCCTCCTCCTGGCATTAGATGCTTCCACCTCAGATGTTGAAGACCAATTTTCTGTCCTACTTTTAGCAACATCCCAGTTCCTTCCACATAAGTTTCCGATATTTGGAGCCTTCTTCGGTTCATCAACAGGACCATTTTGTGGAGAACACTGTGACACATTCCTCACTGATGAGGATGATGACGACATTGTCTCCATCTCGCTCAGCATTTGTGTGGCACGCTCATATGATTTGACGAAAGAATCATCCATCTTTCTGTTTTTCGTCGCAGTGGTCACTGCCTGAAGCAGAAATTTTGCTTCTGTAATCTTGTTCATCTGCATCAAACAGATTGCCAAGTTGCACTGCTTGTTCCTGTCAACCTCAAAAGACAGTGCTTTTCTGCAGAAACAAATATGGAAATAATTTCTATTATCTTCAAAGAAAAAAGAGAGCATAATAGCAGTTTCAAGTCCATCTTTAAGTTAAGAGCTGACCGATAATGTTCTTCGGCGATCTTATAGTCACCTCTCTGTAAGTAAGCCCAGGCCAAGTTCCCTAGTATCCTACATTAAGAGAGATTCAAAGTTAGGTATAAGGCCTCTTTAAACTACATAAACAAAACGAGAAAAAGTCAAAAAGCATGTTTAAAAAAAAACAAAAACAAAAACAAAAACAAAAATTCACCTTGATATCTCTTGCTCTGCAGTTATTTGGATCTTCCTCCCTTGAGATCTTGCCTGTTTTGTTGACCTTCCAACAAAAGTAATACCATCTTCAATTTGCTTCAACTTGTGATGAAGCATGGCAATCTCTTCATCAACTCTTCCTGACCTCTGTACCAGAAGAACAAAATCTCTTAAATACAAGATGCAGATAGAAATTCATCCAATGCAAATGTTAGCTTACAACTTTATAATGATGTGAACCTCTTTCAAAATTAATTTAATGAAGAAACTAATATATACATATTGGTCTGAAAAGAATTTGTGATATTGCTTTATGACTATGTCCAAATTATGCACAGAACTAAACAGAAAGCAAAATGTATCGTTCTTCCAAGAAATGCTTATTCAACAGTTAAGAGAAGCATCCAAAGAGTTAGCATATCCATTATGAGAAATTTGTGGTTCTTTCAAGATGTGCTTATATCAACATTTTATCAAGTAGAATATTAGCTCCAAAGAACCTTGTAGAGTTCAACCAGGATATTATCAAGAGATTCTTGAGATTCAGGAAGGCAGAGATGGCGAAACGATTTAATAGCTTCAATTGCCTCATCAGACCTATTC
>JASCZI010121135.1:3367-42908 GCA_036250425.1 Stylosanthes scabra | reverse complement strand
CTGCCCAAAACATGGAAATTGATCTAGCTGGATCCTTATCCACCAACTGCAATTCAAGGATTATAATTCATTTTTATCTCAGAAACCCCATCAAACAAAATTAACTGATAGAAACAAATCATCAAACACCTTATTAGCATTCAACCCTAGGTAATCTTTTTTAGTGCCTTCTCTTCAGTCCCCAGTTGCAATTATTCCTTAGCTCTACTCTAATCTATCTCCCTCAAAAAAACCCATTTTTTTCTTCTTCCAAGACCACTAATTTCATTCATTAACCCATTCAAATAGAGAAGAAAAAAAAAGGCAAAAAAAAAAAATCCCATAATAGAAACTTCGAGGTCAAGAAATCAATGGACTCTACCAAAAAACCATTGATAATCAAAACCAACAAAACCAAAGAAAACAAAATGCCAAATTCAGTAAAGAAAGAAACCGGGAAATGAAACTGTGAGAGAGAGAGAGAGAGAGAGAGATGTTAAGTTACCTGAACTTGCTTAGCCTTCACGTAAGGTGAGTCCCCAGCAGGGACCTTGTGAATCACGTGAAAAAGATCATCTTTGTTCTGAGGAAAAGATGATGATGCTACTGATGGTGATGGTGATGCTTTACTCTCTGACTCTGACAGTGCCGCCATGTTCGGAGAACGCGAAGAAGAAGAAGAAAAATGCCTTGTCGTCCACGACGAAGACTGTGGCTGAGGTGGCGTCACAAAGCACCTCGCAGGAGAGCTTCTTTCAAACATCATTCTGAGAAAAGAAAGAACAGAAAAGAAAAACGGGAAAATTTTCTCGGAAAATATTTTCCCGGGAAAGAAAGAAGAAAATGCTAGCTTTTCTTTTGAGGCCAGAACCAGATTCTGTAATGTGCAATAGAAGAATCTGATTGAAGAGGGTGGAAAGGGAATGAGAAAGTGTGTGTGGATTTAAGATGGAAAAAAGGAAAGAAAGAAAAAGAAAAAGAAAAAAAGAAACGCTAGGAATGAGCAATGATGATTGCTGTAACGATGGAAAGTGAAGAAGAAGAAGAAGAAGAAAGAAAAGGTGAAAAGAAAGAGGAGGAAAAAAAATTGGAAATGAAAAACTAGCCGTTTTATAATTACTAGCCGTTGCTATTATTGGGCCAACGTTCTACGTGTGGGTTTAAGATATTGGGCTTTTTGTCCAAAGATCTCTTTTTGTTGAACTGAAAATTGATAGAAAAGGCGCAATTACTACTTTAACAATTCCGAGACCAGAAAATGGATGATCTATGCAGCCCATTAAAAACAATAATATTAATACTCATGTAGGTTGACACAAATGGATTGGGCCTTTGGCCCATACTTTGTCCCAAAAAGAAAAAGGTTGACACAAATGAATGAACGTATATGTTGTTTAACCATCTTTCCGAATTCTTTAAAGAATGTGAATGAAGTCTATTTACTTGAAATTAAGTTTGCTTACTTAAAAGAGTTGTCACCAAAAAAAAAAGAGTTGTCACTTTACCTCTACACAGTACCCAATTAATTACTAATTGGACTTTGGTCATGTGAATATCCGATGAAGGAAAAAAAAAAACATATCATGCTATTAAGAATAATGTTAGAATATCAATAAAATTTATTATTTTTAACTACCAATATCCTAAATACTAAGTATTAAATTTTAAATTTTAATTTCTAAAACTTATATATACCATAATAATATAAAAATAAAGCGTTAGACTAATATTGATAAAAGATGTTATTTTTCTACCTGTATTTTGTCAAGATCCCTGCACAAAGTTATGTCTTTTACCCTTAAATTTACTTGGTATTTAAGTAAAAATAATATTTTTATACAAATATAGGAATATTATTCATTGCCCTAATAAATTTGTTTGTTCAACTTCGACTATACACAAAAAAAAAAAATTGGACTACTCCAAAAAATAACAAAAGAAATAACTTTGAAAAATTATGAAGAAATAGCAAAGAAAAGGAATCTTAGTGATAGAGCGAAAATAATTTTATTTGTTAGGGTAATATCATGCTGAAGAGGAAAGTTAGGTGAAAAATATATTTTTTTTTTACTTTCTAAAAAAAATTGTTTGTTTAACAATAAAAGAAAAGCATGTTAAAAAAAATATCATGTATAATTACATTCTTTTTAAAATTTAGTCACAATCTTCACTATCTACCTAATTTCACTTTTCATTAAAAAAAACACCCTATTAGTTAATACACAAATAAGATTTCTTATTTATAAAACTATATATGGGACGTCGAAAAGGTTTATTCGTGTAATATTTGAATTTAATTTTAGATTTGAAACCACAAAGCATGTGAATTTTTTTTTCCTTTCTTAACTCTAGTCATCAAACAATAAAGGTTATACCTTTCCATTTAATTTATTTATCAATATTTAATGGATAGTGAATTCATGATGGATATATATTAAAAATCACATGTCAATTAAAACTTATTTCATTGCGGAACAAATTACGTGAAACAAATTAATATCATTGCGGGTCAACAAAAAAAATTAAAATCATTGCGGATTTATTACTATTTCCAAATATGTATAAGGAAATAAATTAATTAATATCCATTTTAACAATTGAAAACAAATCAAAATCAAATATGATGTATTACAAATAAAAAAATTATTATTAATGTTAACAAAATAAGTTATATTTCATTTATTTATTTTATACAAATATTTAATCAATTTTCTTATTTTAGACCACCATTCATGTAATGATTATATAAAAAAAGTTAGTTTAATTCCAATTTACTGACAAAAATAGTTTATGTAGTTGTTCAATCATATTTCTTTTATGACTATTTACATGGTGAAAATTAATTTTATTATTTTTATTTATATGGCCATAGGAATTAGGTACAACCGTACAAGTAATTAAGATTATGCATTAAAATTAAATATTTATTTTTCAAAAAATAATAGAATACATAATAAAAGAGTAATAAATTACATTACTATTTAAAGTAATTATGGAGCTAATTAGAAGATAATACGGAGTAAATATCCTTTTTTTTTTCTCTCTTTTTTATCATATACTATTTCTCTAATTATACTTATTGATTCTCTATTTATCCCGTAATATTGGATCCTAGCATTGCTCTAAAGTAATACCTATCTCTTAAGCTCCTTTTGCAATTGAAGGAGTAGAAGATCAGAAAAACACGGAGTCATTGAAATCTCTGAACAAAACCCTAGATTGAAGCCATTGTTGTCGCTGTGGACGAAGGATTGAAGAAACACATACACGATGACAAGAAGAAAGAGGACTGCTTCTCTCATTACTCATCATTCAACCACTACTTCGTCTTCTTGTCTTCCACAACAGAAGAGAACCAAGCTCAACCATGATGATCATGACGTCGTCGTCGACCACCACGCATCGCATCAACCGGTGATTTTATTTTCTCTCTCTTGCAACTCTATTTCTTCTACTGCTAATACTAAGAATGGTTTCAATAATTCTGCGAGCTTTTTGCGTCTCATAGTTGTCAAAGGATTCGGCAACCTCCTCCCATATATAAATTTTCAATATTTATAAAAGTTCCCACATATTTTATTTTATTTTATTTTATTTCACACTCTCTTCTCTCGTCCCTCCCAATTCTCTCTCTCCAACTTTGAAAACAGAACCATTGGTAAAAACCAAATTCTAAATCCACCAAGCTCTCCACTTATGCAATTAAACTCACTATCTTCCTAATAATTTTGTTGACCCTAAATTCAATATTCACTTAAAAGAGTTTTTTTTTTAGAACTGTAATTCGATTTTGAATCAAAATTGCAAAAAATAAAATAAAAAATAAAAAATAAAAGAGAGAAAAGCATGAAGACAAAGAAGGAGAAGAGAAACAAGATCTCAATCAGTTAGTTTTTCTTTTTCCCATAACACGAAATTGTAAGTTAATAATTCGTGTCTTGTTCTAGCTTCCTTAAGTTTCATTGGCAATTTGGCATGGGTAATCTTCATTGGTAAGAGAAGAGAAGAGAATGTGAAATAAAATAAAATAAAATATGTGGAAAGTGGAAACTTTTATAAATATTGAAAATTTATACATTGGGGTACATTTCACAATTATTTTGACAAGGTTACTGGTAGCCTCTCCTTAGAGAAGGCTATCGAACCCTTTGCCTTGATAGTCAAGTTATTAAATTTCTGCTCTTATCTTTTTGAGAGTTAAAAATGCTTTTGTTTGGAGCGATTTTTTGCTTTTGATAACTTTAAAAGTTTTAAAAAATACCAAGACTACCCATGAAATATTTGAATGTTGACAAAACTATTGAAAGAAAGAGATGAATTCTTTTTATTTATAAAAGATGTTTTTTGTATAACAAAACTACCCAAACATCATTAACCAGATATAAATTTTGGGGGGATTTTGTAGTCATTCAAAACCCATCTTTCATGATAAAAAATTTGTTTCTTTCTTTCATGAATAGTTTTGTTGGCGTTTAAATTTTTGTTGGGTGGTTTTGATATTTTTAGACGTATTTTTTCCTTAAAAGTTATGGGCTTTTGCTCCAAAATATTTTTGAGAACTTCTAAGAGTAATTTTTTCTAGCTTCTCAAAATACAAAATATCAAATTAATCTTATATTTTAATAAAAAATTAATTTTATCATTAATTAAATTAAATTTTACATTTTTCAAAAAATTTTTGTTTTCCCCTTATTTCTTTGTCAAAGTTTTTGGAAAAGGTCTATCACTTTATCACTAATCGTTAGAGCATCTCCAATGGTTAGGGCTGCACACGGATCGGATCAGATATGATCAATTTATCGATCCGATCCACACATTTTTTATCGGATTGGATCCGATTCGAGTGTCTGCGGATATATCCGCAAATATGAAGAAATTAAAAAATTGAAAAAACATATTTGCTTTCATCCTGTTTTCTCAATAATTGAGAATCACCACTTCACTAGCAACAAATTAATTCCAATAAAAGAAAAAAGATACGTTACACAAATTAAGATCCAAAACCAACAAACATTTAAATTACAACAAACATCAACAATACAGCCAAATAAAACTTTATTCTAATATCTCACCTCCCGTTCACTTGAATAAAATTTTAGCATCCTCCTGTAAATAAAAATCAATAGCAAAACAGTAATGAAACTTGTTAGAATATACTAAAGCAAGCAATTCAGAAACTTTTAAAAATACATAAAATATAAGAAAAAATATAAACAATCATCAGATATCATAGGGTTAAATTATATATAACTAAACCCTGCACAAATCTCTTTCATCATGTATCATCAGAATCTAGAAAAAATCTGAAAATAAAAATTATAACAAAGTCATAACACAAATTTCTTCATCATATATCATCAAAATCTATTCATCATAGATCATCCGAAAATAGAAAAAATAAAAAATTAAATGATTTCAGGTTTAAAAATGTGAAAAACATAGGTGGCAGTGGCTTACAGGAAGGTGGCGAAGAGGTGTTGCTGACAGAAGAACAGCGAGAAGAACGAAAAATAGGGTAGAATGGCGAGCAAATGAAGACCGCCACGGTGAGCAGATCGGCGACGATTACAAGCGTGACAAGGCAACAAGTAGAATAGCGACGAATCAGCTACCATGCCTTGAAAACGAAGATGTGAATCGTGTCAATCGACGATGAAGAGTGAAGCGGAGTCAGTAAAAGGACCAACGGTGGTGTGAAGGGAGTGGGTGACGATCCTTGAAGGTTGGTGGCGTCGGCGGAGAAACGGTGATAGGGACGGCCGGACGGAGATGGTGTTTGTGTTGGTGTGAAGGGACAAGGGAGTGGGTGGGCTGTGAAGGATTTACATGAGTGAGAGAGTGCGGTGGTGTGAGAGTGGAGAGTGAGAGTGGAGTGCGGCTAGGGTTTCATGGGTTCACAATATTACATAACGTATATATATTATTTATTATTTTATTTTTTTATATTAGTTGCGGATACGTGGATCCGCGGATCGGATACGTGGATGTCACATACAAATCCGATCATCAAATTTTGCGGATCGGATCAGATCCGCATTTTTCGGATCGGATTACGAATTTCATCGTGGATCTGCGGATCTGATCTGATCCATGTGCAGCCCTACCAATGGTGTATCTTTTGGGTATCAATTCATCTAGAAAATACAAATGAATTGAATTGATACTTTAGTATGCATTGGAAGGAAATCTGAAAGTGTTACCGGTATCACTAAGTTGATACCGTATCACTTGTACAACTCATTTATTGCAAGTTAATTTAACTTAATAAATAGTATTGTGTGTGGTCCAAATTGATATTAAATTAAAACAAAGCATTGGAGATGTTTTCTCAAAAATAGTATCAAATGAGATATGGTCCCATAAATGCTCATGTGTCACTATATAGAACCCAAATTAATATTAAATAAAAACTCACCATTGGAGATGCTTTTATTCCTCTATTGATGATAAAAGATAAATATATCCCTGACTTTTTTATAAATGGACAAAAATACTCCTACTTTGCTAAAATACTCGTATGCTCCCAACTTTTGAGAAAAGTGGACACTACTACTCCTTCGTTGATCTAATCCACGTGTGACGGTTATGAAGGTGTGTGATGTGGCTAGTCAATGACGCCTAGCTGACCGTAACAGAGCTACGCTGTAAAGATCAGGCCCGCAATGGACATTAGACATCAAAACGAAAGTAATGTTACCTCTTTTAACATGAACCCTTCGAAATTAGGGTTTCATTCCTCTAAAGGAATCGACTTTTATTTTGTTGTTTAACGTCAATTACGGGCCTGGTCTGTACAACATGGCTCCGTTACCGCCAGCTAGACGCCATTGATAGCTACATCACACAGTCACACATGGGTTAGACTATCGAAGAGGTAGTATTGTCCACTTTTTTCGAAGGTTGAGGGCATGTGTGTATTTCAGCAAAGTGGATGATATTTTTATCTAATTTTAAAAAAGTTAAGAGTATATTTGTCTTTTACCCTTTCTCTATCATCGTTATTGTATGTTTTCTTCGAACTCTTTTAATTTTATAGCCAAGCTTGTATTAAAATATGTTTTAAAAAAATTAAAATTTATTTATAATTGAAGGTTATACTATATTAATAATGAAAGTAGAATATATATTTTATGTACTATTTATATTAAAAGAAATTTTAATAATTTTATATTTTGTGAATAATTATCAAATATATTTATCAAATATTATATGTATAGTTTTTATTTATTGAGGATCAATTTTGATATATTTTACTAAATGATTATATTGTAATTTTTTGAGAGCGCAAATAACTTTCGAGAGCCATCCGGTCCGTCCCATTACCAAAACGAATCTAAGGGTGGATTGATAAAATTTTTTGTTAATTGCTCTACTATTAAAAATCAAGATTCATAACTTCAAAAGTTAAGGAGAGTTAGTAGTGTTTTTGAAAGTCATTAAAAATAATTTTAGCTCTTTAAAAAACAAAATACTAAAATTAACCTAATAAAAAATAATTTTATCATCAATTAATTAAATTTACATTAACACTAATCATATTGGTAAAAGATCAATTATATTAATTTTATACTTTGAGAACTAATTTTAAATTATTTTACTAAATGAATATATTATAACTTTCTAAGAATAACTTCGTAATAGTTTAGAAATAACTGAGTTTTTTGAAAATTACAGCATTATCATGTCGAATCTAAATTAGAAAATTTACAACCTTAAAAGCTAAACTTAACTAAATATTATTGTAATATAGATAAGGCTTGCAAATAACTAGGAATGCAAATAGGGAAATATGCATTATTTTTGGAAAAGGAATTTATTTATCATAAGTTTTTTTTTTCATGTGACTTATTTAACACAAGTATGCAATTTGGGTCTTGTTTTCCAAATAATAATTTAACCAAGACTAAAATAAGTAAAAGAAAATATTTTAATTTTTAAATTAGAGTAACCTTTTATTCTTAACTTAGAGAGGTGATTATTAGTTAGCTAATCACTTTTTCTTGGATTTGAGAATAATTTAAAGAGTTTATATATTTTGTGTTTTAAGAATATATATTAAGATTATAAATTAAATTTTTTTAATTAAAAATATAAAATATTTAAAATTTTAATATATTTATTTTATATTTTATATTATTCAAATATAAACATTTAAATGTTAACAGTGCTTTTGAAAAATATTTCTAATCAATAATCAAATAAAAAATGGATACTATAATAAATATATAAAAATTAATTTCGTATGAAAAATTTTTATTTTGGTCATTTAATGAATAACGAATGATTGAATTTTAATAAATTATAATAGCATTATATTTTTCAAAAAGGTTGATTTTTTTTCTTCAAAATGCGACTTAAAAAAGTTAAATTTTTATTAAAAAATGATTTTTATCCTCACAAGTCACAAGGAGTTGTTGTTGGAAAATAAAAAGAAAAAGTCTCTAATCAGTGACGAGTGAGAACCAAAAAAATTGTTTGGAATCTTTTGTGACCAATGACTTGAATAATGAATAGTGTGGGCTAGAGAGAATTTATGCAGACCCCAACAACAGCACGTCAACACACGCACGATCCCAAATTCAAAATTCTTCCATGTGAGAAAAAACAAGCATCAGTGATACAGTGACAGAGTGTGTCACACTTTCGTTATTGATCGCTGTGGGTCCTTTTTCTCCGCCTTTTTTCCACTACTACCACCAGGCTCCTTCGGCACCAAGCACCCTTTTCCTCAACGCAAAGAAAAAGGAAAATAAGAAGAACAAGCACGGTTCGCATTTTACTCCTTCTACGAAGCCATTATATGCACGCACGCTAACTACTCCCTACTCACTCCACTCTACTTGCTCTTCCTTTGTGTTTTTATGAGCAAAGTTTGAATCTTTATCACTCTCAGAGCATACCCTTTTCCTCATTTTGTCTCTGTAACCTCCATTTGTCTTCTGGGTTTCGCTAAATTTGTATGGCTTGTATCTCTTCTCTGCTATGACCAAATAAAGGAATCATCTTTGACTCTTGCTCTAATGTGTGTGTGTCTGTGTTTTTTTGGGTCAATTTAGGTTGAAATCATGGAACCGATCACGATGGAAATTGATGGTGGTAGCCAGCTCCAAGTTGGAGCTGATCCTCTTCCATTTGCTAGAAGGTTAGTTTTTGGTGTTGATTTATGTTCAGAAGTTGAGCATTCTTTATTTGTAGTGTTGATTTTGGTGTTTTTGCATATTGGGTTAGTGCTTTATTCATGTAAGTTTCTTTCTGCAGCTATCAGCTTGAAGCTCTGGAGAAAGCTATTCATGAAAACACTATAGTGTTCTTGGAGACAGGATCAGGAAAGACTCTGATTGCGATCATGCTGCTTCGCAGTTATGCTTATATGCTGCGTAAGCCTTCTCGGCACATTGCGGTGTTCTTGGTTCCAAAAGTTGTGTTGGTGACTCAAGTATGGAATTCCCTCTCCTATGGCTTTGTGTTTGTTAATTTGAGATATATTATATTATGTAATTGCAATTTGTCAATAGTGGAGCTTAGATTAGTGTTTTGTTTTTTCACTCTGCTTTGCTTGTGCATTTCCATGCTCATTGTTATTTCAATGCTGAATTTGTAGCAAGCTGAAGCTGTGAAAACGCACACCGATTTGAAAGTGGGAATGTACTGGGGAGAAATGGGAGTTGATTACTGGGATGCTGCTGCATGGAAAAAAGAAATAGATGAACATGAGGTGATGGGTTTTGCATTTCTAGCAACTATAAGATTCTATTCTTAAAAAGGAGAATGTGAATTCGTGTTAAACCCCAGTTGGTTTGGTGTGTTCATGTTTTTGCATATCTGAAGCTTAATTTTTGTATTGTAATTTATCCATTTTGGCAATGAGGAAAGAAATACACTATTTCTTGGTTTCTGTTGTCGATGGCAAAGGATCTGTAGTGTATTACAAAAAAGCCTAGAAATACAATTGCTTTAGTAATGCCTGAAAAGAAAAGGAAAAAAAATGAATGGTGTCAAGGTTAGTATTCATGTTATTCTTGTAGTCAATTCTAGTTTTGACATTTTTCTCTTCATTTATTACATTTAGTGTTTGCACTGTGGTAACACTTCTAGTTCTGCCTTTTAGATGGTTTCTAGCCAAAGCCTGTATGTTCAAAGAAAATGGAAAAGTAGACTGCCGACTTTCGTTTTTCAATATTCAGTTTATCTATTTGTGGCATATGCATCTTTTGTGCATTTTAAGTGTGAAGTTTCTGAAATCTTTGTTTGTTGCATAGATTGGAGGTGTTTACTAATTATCAATAATGCTTTTTCTTTTGAATGTCCAAGGTGCTTGTCATGACTCCAGCAATACTTATCAGAAGCTTGAGACATAGTTTTCTCAAACTTGACATGATTAAGCTGTTAATAATGGATGAGTGCCATCATGCTAAGGGTAGAGACCCTTATGCCTGCATAATGAAAGTAAGTTTATAATTAGCCACAGATTTTTCATCTTAAAATTTTCCCTCAAAATTTATGATTAAAATTTTGTGCAGCTTTGTAAAACGCCTCCATGTGTACTATGCCAAAAGCTTTTTTTATGACACCAGAGTATAATTGAGGATTATTTTGGTTCTAATTTGTTTCGAGAATTAATTAATTTAATTATTTTATTTAAAGAAAATGTCCCATAAGTTTGTGATATTGTTTGGTAGCATAATGGTTTTCTTAATCCAAATTTGTGAAAATTGGAATCACTTTTGTTTAAAGAAGAAGTACAATTATGTAACTTTAATTGCTTAGTTCCTATACATTATTTATATCATGACATTGTAATTTGTGTTGTGCAAGTAGGTGTCACTTTTTTGAGATTTTATTTAATTTCATGCAGGAGTTCTATCACGAGGAATTGAAATCTGGTATCTCTGACCTCCCTCGAATTTTTGGGATGACTGCATCTCCCATTAAGTCAAAAGGTATAAATCTATGAAATTTATGTCTTTATGTATCTCCCTTGAATTTCATTAACTTTTCTCCTTTTTAATTTTCTTGGTCCAGGTGGAAACTCTCAATACACCATGTCTGAAAATATCTGTGACCTAATGACTCTAATGCACTCAAAGGTTGTTTTGGATTTTCTACCTGTCTGTCTGTACAATTTTTCTTGCTTGTATTATGTTCTGTGGCAATATGAACTTCTTTTTTACTCTTCTTTTTATTTTTTGGGTGTGTGTGTGTAACAACACGTACCCTGTTAGTGTTAGTGTATTATCATATTATCATTGCGAAATTTAAGTTTACAATACCTAGATTATCAGTTTATTACAGAAACTATTGCTAGGGCCTACACTATGAATATTGACATTCCTTGAGGCCTTATATTGATGCTAGAATGTTCTAATTTGAAATGTGGCTAGGATAATTTAATTCTATGTATCTAATAACTCTCGAGGTTCAATTTAGTATTATCAGTTGATTTTTGTTATGCACTCTTTGTCTGACATGATATTTTAAATTGAAGGTATATACATGTGCAAGTGAAGATGTAATTGCAAAGTATGTACCAATATCAACTCCAAAGTTCAAGTTTTACAGGGAAAATGAAATTCCATATGGGGTATTTGAAAAGTTAGCAGTTGAACTCAACATGTTAAAACAGCAGGTTTGTTCCTATAGTTAATTAATCTCCATTTTAGGGTCAAATAAGTGTGGATTATTTCCTTGAGATTATTGACTTTGGATATTTACTGATTTGTTCAACAGTATGAACTCTCCTTGAGAACTTCAGATTTGACGAAATCTGTTGCTGGGTCTGCACACAAGAGGATAGCAAAGATTTTTTCTGATGTAATATTTTGCTTGGGTGGACTTGGTGTTTGGTTGGCTTTAAAGGTTTTGTTTCCCCTTCTCCTCTTTGACTATATAGCTTCGATATTTGTTCATGGTTGCTTAATTAAATTCACTTCTTTTTTTGGTTTATGTGACAGGCTGCAGAGTTCTTATCTTCCGATGAAAGTGAATCATTTTCTCAGTGTAAATCTGGGGATATATTTGTCAGACAATTTAGTTCGGATATTATGAACCTATTTAAGACATATTTATCATCCGGTATTGACTGTAAAACCTTTCCAAGAAACTGAGAATTTAAATATGAATTTTCTTGCTCTCTTTGATGTTTAAATATTTTTTTTTTGTGCAGGTCCTCAGTGTTTTGTTGGTGATAACACTAAGTCGAAAGTGGAAATGGGGATGTTAACCTCCAAAGTTTGTTGTCTTGTTGAGACACTGCTTGATTACAGGTTATCATCACTGAAATATTTCCATTAGAATATTTAAAATGTGATTTAGAAATTGTGCATGTGGGTGTTACCATCATTGATAGGTCTGGCTTCTAGGATTTAAATTTCATCATCAGCAGTTGAAAGTTGATATTAGATTTGGTTTGAGAAGCTGAAAACTTATTGGTTGGAAATTTCATTTGTCCCTTAAGTTCAAATTTCATTTTTCTTTAGTATTGACCGGTACTGCTTATCTCTCATCTGATTGATTTTTTTCACAAGTGGGTTGCATTCCGACACAATTCGCGAAACTGAAGTTGTTTTATTGTCTATCCATTAATAAATATTTATGATCTGTTTGTATGTAGTGAGTGATGATATGTTTCTCTTGTTATGGTTATGAATATGATTAAATCTATATTGACATACATACTCTTTATGCTTAAACTACAGGGCCTTGTCTGACATGAGATGCATAGTGTTCGTCGGAAGAGTCGTTACAGCTATTGTCCTTAAGGATCTATTAAATGCATTGCTTCCAAAATACAATAGCTGGAAAACTAAATACATAGCAGGATACAATCGTGGATTACATAATCAATCCAGGAAAATGCAAAACGAAATTGTGGAAGAATTTCGTATGGGCATGGTATGTTTCTCTTAGATCATTCACTGTATTATTATTGCAATCAATTACATCTTTTATTTTTTAATTAAGGAAATGTTTTCTTATGCAGGTCAATATCATTGTTGCAACCTCAATTCTTGAAGAGGGTTTAGATGTTCAAAGTTGCAATTTGGTTATCAGATTTGACCCATGTCCCACTGTTTGCAGTTTCATACAATCCCGTGGCCGTGCTAGAATGAAAAATTCCGACTACATATTAATGGTTCAATGGTAATTCCTTTTATGTATTCTCTTGCCGTCCTGGGTAGATTACTTTATCACTTATTCAACTGCTATTTTATATGTTCTGTTGCATAGAGTAAGATTGACAATCATATTGTCTAGTTTATATGTTTTAATTGTTTAAGTAGATCTCCAAAAAAAAAAAAAAATCCTAATTTTGTTTTAAAATTTTAGTGGGGATTCGGTCACACATTCTCGGCTAAAGAAATACCTTGCTAGTGGAGATATAATGAGGAAGGAATCACTCCGTCATTCTTCCTTTCCATGTGATCATTTTGAAGGTGATCAATTCGATGAGGAAGTTTATCGAGTTGAAAGCACTAAAGCCATTGTCACTCTGAGTTCTAGCATTGAGTTGATACATATATTTTGCTCTTGGCTCCCTTCGGACGGGTTAGTATATGAATCACTTTTGTGACTCCTGTGCATTCTGCATCAGTCTTGTTCCTTTTTTCCCCCTTATATCATTTTTATTTATTATTAGGTATTTTAAACCAACTCCAAGGTGGGTAAAAGAAACTGGAACATTGCATCTTCCAAAGAGCTGTCCTATACAAACTATTTGTGTAGAAGGTGACAAAAAAAACTCAAAGAAAATTGCTTGCCTTGAAGCATGCAAGAAGCTTCATAAGATTGGAGCTTTGACAGATAATCTTGTTCCCAAAATTTATGTTGAAGAAGCAGAGATGCAAGACTTCGGTAAACTAATAGCTTCCACTAATTTGTCCTTCTAATTCTCATTGTCATTTTAAATATTATTTTACTTGGACATAAAATTCTGTTTATGCCTGTAAGTTGTAACCTTCGGCTGGTGTCAACATCAATCCAATTCTTACAGGGAATGAACCTTTCAATGAGGAGCAACCAAGTTATGTACCGTGTGAATTGGTGAACCACTTCTCTAATACTGAGAGCACAATATATCATTGCTATTTAATGGAGTTAAACCAAAATTTTAGTGATGATATCTCTAACATTTTGCTTGCCATGAGAATTGAGCTTGATCCCGAAATTGGAAGCACGGAATTCGAAATGTGTTTTGACAAAGGTAGTTTGTCGGTAAAGTTGAGATACATGGGAACCATTGGTCTTCCTCCAAATCTGGTATGTTCCTTTTCCCTCTTCAATAGTGCATAGCAAATTAGGAATGTGTTGGAAAATTCAGCAAGTTATTTTATTTTGTTCTGTAGGTTCTTTTGTGTAAGACATTCCAGGTGACAATCCTTAGACTTCTCCTGGATCATAATATGGATAAGTTGAGAACGGTTTTAGACAATCTCTGTTCAGAAGGTGATCCTGAGATTGATTATCTTTTGCTTCCGACCCTTAATCAAAAACTTGATTGGTCCTCCATCCATTCTGTAAATCCGTCAAAATTTGCTTGTGGAAATCATTCTCCCATTGTATGGACAAATAACGATCGTGTTTGCCCCTGCATGCTACAAAACTCTTTGGTTTTTACTCCTCATAATGGTTGCTTTTATATCACCACTGGTATAATGGACTTGAATGGAAACTCGCATTTGAGCCTGAGTGATGGTGGAATTACCACATACAAGAAGTACTTTTTACAGAAGTAGGTATTTTATTTGTTGCTGATGCTTATTCTCAAGTTAATTTGTCTAATGGGGTGTGTTTTTCTTGTACTATCTTTTTCCGCATTTCAGGCATGGCATTAAATTGAAGTTTGAACAACAAAGATTACTTAATGCAAGGCATCTCTATAAAGTTAAAAATTATTGTCATGGACATAAACGACAGAAGGATACAGGTTAAGCTTTTGAATTTCCTTTTGTCAAATCTGATGGTTTCGAGCATATGATATAAGTGGTGTTCTAGGAGAATGGTCATGAGTGTGAATGTTAAAATTAAGGCTGGTTATATAAATCCAAATATCAAATTTTGTGACTGTAATAAAAAGGAATTAATCGATCCGAACTAAACTATAATAAAAAGGAATTAAGTTTGTTAGCTTAGTTATTTCAAATTATATAAGTAATTAAGTATTTGTTAATAAAAAATGTTGCAACTATGTTCAGTGCTATTTGTTTACATGCATTGCCATTTTGTGAGCCAATCTGAATCCTACTCCTTTTTCCCTTCCATTTTCAGAAGCAAGCAAGAGCACAGTTGAATTACCTCCTGAACTGTGCCAAGTAGTCATGTCACCAATGCCGATTAGTGTCATTCATTCCTTCTCATTCATTCCATCCATTATGCATCGAGTTGAGTCATTGCTTGTAGCTTCCAACTTGAAGAAGATGCATTTGGATCATTGCACGCAAAATGTGGTTTCCACGGCCAAGGTATGGTACTAAGTCTTCAGTCTCATAAATTTGCTCATTGATGGTATCTTTTCGCCTCATTTGACTCTTTGAAACATTGTATGGACATTTTCACTTTGGTAGCTGCATTTTGCAATGTAGGTCTTGGAAGCAATCACTTCAAAAAGTTGCGGAGAGAGCTTTCACTATGAATCTCTGGAGACTCTTGGAGATTCTTTCTTAAAATATGCCACTAGTCAGCACCTTTTTCAAACATATCCAAATCACCACGAAGGTCTTCTTACTGTGAGGAGGGAAAAGATAATTTCTAATGCTGCCTTATGTAAGTTCGGGTGCAGTTGTAAACTTCCGGTACTCTCTCTCTCTCTCTCTCTCTCTCTCACTTTTCATATTTTGCTACAATTTAATATTAACTTTTGCTCGTATTCTGGTTTGTAATTTCTTTTTTGTAGACAATTTAATATTTGTTCTACTTAGTTGATACTGTGTAGTTTGATATAGAACTACAATTTGAAATCATTTGACTGATTGCGACTTTTGGATGATCATCATATTTGCATAGTTTTGTATTCATCTTTTATTCTTGTGCAGAATAGATGATCAATCTGAAAGTTTACAATATTAACCATGATATTTGGATTCTATTGCTTAGCCTTATACAGAATTCTGCATTTTTAAGTTGAACCCTTTAACTGTTTTGTGTTTTCTATTCCTTGTAAATTTTTTTTGACACATTCTATTTAACTATTATTCTTTTGAGTTGCAGGGCTTCATACGAAATGCACGTTTTGACCCACAGACTTGGGCTGTCCCTGGCGATAAATCTGTTAGTTTAGAACTAGAGGAGTTGGATTCGAAAGGGGCAAAAGCTTTTATTAGTGGAAAACGAAAATTAAGGCGGAAAATTATTGCTGATGTTGTTGAGGCACTGATTGGTGCCTACCTTAGCACGGGTGGTGAAATGGCCGCACTGTTGTTCATGAATTGGATCGGCATCAAAGTGAGTTTTAACTCTTCACCCTATGAGAGGCTATGTAGCATTCTTCCAGAGAAGTTGATAAATGTCAACTTTCTAGAATCGTTATTAAATTACTCCTTCCGTGACCGTCATCTATTAGTAGAGGCTTTGACCCATGGATCTTACATGCTGCCAGAAATTCCAAGATGTTATCAGGTACTCGCCATTGTTGAATGTTGATGAGCCATCTTTTTTAATAACCCAAAATAGATTTTGTACACTTTTTTCATGAATTAACAATTTCTCCTCGCGTTGCAGAGACTAGAATTTCTTGGGGACTCGGTCTTGGATTATCTTATTACGAGGCATTTGGACAACAAATATCCTGGAATGTCACCTGGCCAGTTAACTGACATGAGGTCGGCTTCTGTGAACAACGACTGTTACGCATGGTCTGCCATTAAAGCCGAGCTGCACAGATACATTCTACACGCTTCACAAGATCTTCATAAGGACATTGTTAGCATAGTTCATGAAGTTGCAAAGTTTTCTTCAGCATCACCTATTGGATGGGAGTCAGACACATCATTTCCCAAGGTTAGCTCTTATAATTCGGATCATGGGATTGCTCATTTGTATTCATATTTTTCTTCGAGATGGCCAAGACATATAAGATTGTTCCTATTGTTGACAGGTACTTGGAGACATCATTGAGTCTTTGGCCGGAGCGATTCTGGTTGATTCGGAATATGATAAGGAAACCGTGTGGCGATGCATACAGCCGCTTTTGGAGCCCCTTGTCACACCTGAAACGTTGACAGTGCATCCCACGAGAGAATTGACTGAGCTATGCCAAAAGGAAAGTTACACTATAAAAAAGACTGTGTCGCGGAGTAATGGTGTCACTTCTTATTTGATGGAGGTACAAGCTGATGATGGGACCACTATTTATAGTGATGAATACAGTGGCTATGCTGATAAGAAAACAGCCAAGAGGATAGTCTGCAGAAAAATTTTGAATAGGTTGAAATCCTTTCAGAAAACACAACCCAAATGATTTACATGCATTTATCTTTGGTTGTGATATTTATTATAGGGAATGCAAATATCATCAAATTGATATGTAGATAAAATATATATTGGGAACAATGCTATATCCATTATCCTTTTGGAAATTCCATTAGAGGCCTTGCAAGTTGTAAGTAAACTATAAATATAAGAGGAATGAAAGTTTTGGAAAAGTGAAATGGTGTTTGTTCCTTTTATACTATATTTATTTGTCAATAATAAAAACCACACATACAATTATGTATATATTAGCAAATATATTCTTCACAAAGAATATATGCATTTATTTACTAGCACTAGAGGTACCACCCCTGAACTTATTCCAAAATCATATGGCACACATAAGCAGTAACTGAAACACTTGAAAATTTACTTTTCCTAAGTATAAACAAATGAATGTTATGAGTTTCACTTGTAGTGATGTGGAAGCTCATCAGCAACAAGGAGGTAGAAAAGTCCCATTACACCACTGTGCAGCTTAGTGTTGCTGTAGTCAACCTCCAAAGTCAAAACTTCTCCATTAGAGATCTTGATAGAGCCAGGTTTAGGGTAGCAAGTTGTCATTCCCACCACGTATCCTTTCTCATTTCCTGCTTCAGTTCCATTTCCATATTTTGGTAGTGAATTGCATATAACATTCCCAGCCTGAAATTAATTAAATTCTCACACATTAATATCTAGTTATCGTGTTATCACCCATATTTTAATGTTGCTTGTGGATTTGATTTTGGCTAGTCTTTATTACAAGTAGAATAAATAGTTTGAGCGCCCACCATTTTTTAATTTTCTCATGAAAGATGCAAATCAACATAGTCCAAGGGACATAATTGAATTTGAATTATGAATCACGTTTACTTTTGTGTACATATATGACAAATTGATAATCATGATTCATCATGTCCCTATTCAAAGTATTTAATTTTCATGCGCGTTCACATCGTAACAAAGTTATTCGATACAAAAACAAATTAATATATATAAAAAAATTTTCTTATAATAAAAATTTTATTCTTTACATTCAAAAAATTAAAATAAAATATATACGTGAATTCTCATATACTTATAATAAAATATATATTTATATCATTTATATACATAGCAAATAAGTTTCATGAATATAAAAAAATCAGCCGCTAAAATCGTGTTTAAATATTAAAAATATACAAAAATTAGCCGGCAATAAGTTATTACCTTTAAGAATATCGTTTGACATTTTATAAAAAGATTAATTTAATATACAACTGCACAATAACTAATTTGATGGTTAAAGGAGCCGAGTTACCTGGCCGTAGAGAGTTGAACCAGTGCCACCAACATGTTCATGAGCAACACCATAAACGACATAACCTCCTTTGTCCAATGGAAGCTTTGCCTTCCTCACATCAATGCATTTATCTCCATGCTTACGCCCTTTGTTGCAAGGCAAAACATCATACTCAACCTACACCAACATCATTTTTCACTTTGTTTATTAATCAATTAATTAACCATTAATAACTATATAAACATAATTTGAAACTTCAATACTCACCAGGCAATTATGTGTGTTATTCTTGACAACATCAGTAACATCAAGAACATAGACCCTAAGAGGGAGTATATGGTGTTCCCAGGTCACCCACTTAACAGTGTATCTAAGATACAATGTTCTGTTCTGAGCCTCAAATCCTTTCTTCAACAAGCATTGGCTCTCATCAGGGCAACACTGCAACCCTCCATGGTAATTTGGATCCAAAGGATTCCCATCTGAATCTTTGGTTATGTTGTAGAGGTCACACCTGCACTCAATGCACCCAATCTTGTCTTGCACACCCCTTGTGTCTATTGCATGAACATTTATAACCCAATTCTCATTGTACCCTTTTGGAGGGTTTCCAACTTCTATTCCATAAGGGTCTGGAATGTGTGTTTCTACTCCTCTTGTTTCTGATCCAACTCCAAAGTAATATGGAAGAGTATTGTATTGGCATAACCCACTGTTCTGCACAATTTCAATACCTGAAGAATTGAAATACCATACATATTAGTCTACTCCTAAAATAGTTTTATTACGAGTACTACTGAATAACCAATAAAATATCAGCTAACAATCAGCCAATAGAATAGAAATATAGAACACAAAAACCACGCGAAAACTGATTATTCAAAAGAAAAAGTATTGATAACCAACAAAAAATAGTAAACAATCAGCCAACTTTATATTTTTTTAGAAATAGAACATCTGAAACACAAAGAAATAGAACATCCAATTTAAGTTGTTGGCTGATGTTGGTTTAAATTTTATTGGTTACCTAGCATTATTGTTTTCGAAAATAGTAGAAGACTGATAATTTGAAATAATAGAAGACAAATCATCCGAAATAGTAGGAAAAGGTCATCCATAATAGCATAATAGACGATGGTACTAGCTCGACGATGATGAATGAAATTAAAGAAGAAGAAAAAAGAGAAATACCTTTGCTTGTGTTTGTGTCATTTTTGGGTTGGAAGTACCTCATGACAATCCAATGGTGAAGATAGGCTTCAGAGAGAGGCACAGAGTTGCCTTGTTCATCAACTAATTCAGCATTGAAACTCTTGAGTGCAATATGGCCTTTAGGGAAATCAACACCATAGTAGAGTTTGTTGGAACTTTCCCCTGCTCTTAACTCAATCTTGCGAGATAGATAAACAGCTGTTTTCTCAGTAGCAAAAGCTGATGAATATGCCACTAAAGTGCATGATAACAACACTGCCATTCCCCAACTCCACATCTTGATCTGTTATTATTATTAGATATATAGTAAGGTAGTTCGAATTAGTTAAGAAAAAGACAAAGCCAGAAATGGTTTGATTTTAAAGTCAACGTGCATATATATAGTATAGATCATACAAAGTGGTTAGTAACTAGTTAGTAGTTACCATAACTGAAATTTTGAAAGGGGCATGCTCAAGTGAATTATTATTAATAAGATGGATGATGAAGGAGCTTACCTCAAATAGTTTCCTCCTTTGAAAAGAATGATTAGTTATTTCTGTGAAACAAAATGAATACAACAAGGAATTTATAGATCATGCACTGCAACTCTTCTGAGTGGTGACGCCCACGCACACAAGTTGGATAATAATAATAAGTTTGAATAAATTAAATCTCATTTGATTTTGCAAAATCATTGAAATAAAGCGCCATTTGACTAGCTAATTAATAACATAAACTCGTTGACTTTTTGCATTGAATAGTAATTTTCATATGTTCTGATGTTCACATTCATTTTATATATGTGCTTTTTTCCATAATTAAATTTAGGTAAATTTATACACGAAAATCAGAAGATTATCTATAAAATGAGTAAAAAAGAAGTCTTAAACTCACATTCTTGTTGAACAAGTTATGAATATCTACAATTTATTTTTTGCATAAACAAATATATCATGATACAAAGATTAATATATTTTTTTCTGCCCTTAAAAGTATTTTATTTTGGCTATTGGTAACACTTAGTGGCTAAGCCATATTCCTTTCCACCATTATGTGCATTTTACTTTTATTAAGTACTAGAAGTTCTTGTTTAGACATAGTCACATAACATTGTTTATTACACTAGAATGACACGTCTAGCATGTTTTTTTATTTGTTGTCTTTCTTGGACAAGAAGCTTATTAATTGGGATTAGCATCACAAATCACAATTCACAAGTAATAAACATTGATAATTATTAATCAACAGATATATGCATTTACTTAATGTGTTATAGATATGATCATTAGACCCAACAATTTCCTCACTTTGAGATTGATTCTCTAGAAAATTTTGATGGAATATACAACTGTAATTTCGCACTGAGAATGTGGTGTTGTTGAATCTTTCAAGTGCTAGTCTTTTTCATCTTCGTGTCTTCACAAACATAACATGACTTTGCCTGCGTTATTTTTTATAAACAGGGCTATAAAAATAACTTTCCCTTTTTTGGACAATAAAAGCTTATTAATTGTTGGGCTAATAATAAGGAGAAAAAGAACAATGGAAGGCCCAAATTCTTCTCTTAGATACTGATCAGGTAAGCCCAAATGTAGGAGAAAAGAATAGTGAATTTTTATATTTTTATTTAAAAAAATAGTTATTATTTATTATTGGGATAAATTGAAAAGAAGGAATTTTTTTAGGTGTACATCAAAAATATATCGTCATATTAGCCATTAATATAAATACATATTAAAAATAACTTAAAAAATATTTATATATAAATATTTAATGACTAATTTGATAATTAAATTTTAATATATGAATGAATAAAAAAGTCCAAAAACTTATTAAATTTTGATTGTAGGGCTTGGAGAAATCAAGTAAGTACAAAGGTAAACAAACTTTGGAATCAATCGCACATGATTATAAACAAGAAGCAAGGTGTATGCAGATATAATAATGTGTCCCATTCTGATTATGAGCTTAATCTCAACAAGTTTTATTTAGACCAAAACTATATCTAACGGTTTTGAGTTGTTTTTATATTATTTCTCATATTGTAAAACATAATAAGACTTTGAGCTTATGAATTGTTTATGTTTTTGGATTGGATGGGATAAGAACAATGGAAGTATACATCACCTTCACGGCACATTCTTGATGTAAACACATCCAATCATCCAAAGACATGAATGAATGCCTTGTCAGCACTAACATTTTAGAGCTAACATTTTCATTTATAATTTTATATTAAAATTACTTCTCACAATAAGGACAAAATTAAAAATGTTTAAAGATAACTTTAACATAAGTTAAAAATATGGTGAGGTCTACCATGTAGACAGCAAGTTGGTGTATACATGTGTAGACAACACATGTTGTTGGCTGATTGGCCAGTGAATGGGGCCCACTTGTGGAAAGAGCATGTGTTAAGTCGGGATTACGGGGGTAGCGGATGCATTACGGATGCATTACAGATGCCAAGTCTCTTTAATTGAAGAAGTAATCGGTGGGCCTTTGGTTGAGCTGTTGTTGGGAGAAATGCTAGTGCAAGGATTTTTTTTATTGTATGGAAACCCAACCCAATTAGATGGATAGGCCAATTGGGCGGATATAGAAAGGAGAACAATTTCCAATTTGGGATTCGAGTTACGAAGAAAAAAAAAACGAGAAAAGTGGGAAAGTATAAAAAAAAAATGAAAAACAAAAGGGTTTCCTTCGAGTAGGTTTCGTATTAGGGATCGTGACGAGTAAGCAGGCGGCAATGAAGAAGTTGAACACCATCGAAGACAGCCGTGGACAACGACGCCGTGGAGTCAGCGGTGGCCGCGGTGGGAACCGTCCAACATCGAGTAGGAGGTGGCGAACGACGGGGTAGGTTGTTGCTAGGAGAGGAATAGGGAGCCCCCTTTGAAGGGGTCTTCGGGTCAAGTTTCCAGAGGCGGTGGAATGTTGAAGATGTGTCTGCTGTGACAGGTAAGATCGCAACTGGATGTACATAATTAAAAATGAATGGGTGATTTGTGGTGATAAGAACATGCAACCTTGAATGGCTGATTTTTGTTGGTCTACGAAATAATTTTTTTTGTAATTGCTAAATTGGCAACAGTTACAAAGATGGGCATTGCGTTGGTTGTGTTTACTGGCCGAAACTAGTAAGTTAACATTCCCAATTTAACTGATATATTTATACTGTTGGATTGAGAATGCTGAGGGAAGGGTTTGATGCACCTTAGCGAAATACAATGTTCATTTTGGGGGGAGGGGGAGGGGGTGGGGGGCTTTTTTGGTGGTGATGGTTGTGCGGGTTCCCTCTTGGCAAACAAATTGATTATGTTGTAGCAAGTTTGGTGATGAACTGTTGATTAACCCTACCTTTTGTTAACTGGTTAACGTCCACCGGCATCCGACGGACAGGCTAATGACTTTTTTTTGCTTAATCGCAGATGGATGGAAATAGTGTTGAGGGAGGCCGTGGATCACAAACCTCTGATGAAGTTGCTACTGCCGAGCCAGCAGAGGGCAACTGGCAGAATGGAGGGGTCGAAGGAGCCGATCCGGCAACGAAAAGTGTCAGGGGGAAGATGCTTCTGACTACGATGATGTCACGGGAATAACCGAGGAAGAGATACGCAACAAGGTTTTTAGGTTTGAGGAGAAGGCATACGAATTTTACAAGAGGTTTGGAAGATGTCACGATTTTGGGGTGAGGAAGGGAGATTATGCGAAGGATGCTAGTGGAGCTGTAATAAGGAGGCGTTTTTTCTGTAATAGGGCAGGCGTAAGGGAGGACAAGCACTATCAGAGGACCGACAAGGTCAGGAGTCATAGGCCGAAGACTAGGACGAATTGTAAGGCAAAGTTATCCATTTACTTTGACAAAGATTGCCAGGTATGGAGAATTAGGAGAGTCGATCTGGGCCATAACCATGAACTGACATCGAGGGCAATGGTGCATTTAATCCGCAACTTCCGGGGAATAAATGAGCCCACTAAAGCACATATTGATGGTATGCATGCTTATGGACTCCCTACGGCGAAGATTCTTGGGTACATGGCTAGGATTGCGGGGGGGTATTCTTGCCTCGGTTTCACGAAGAAAGATGCCTACAATTACCTTGAGAAGGAAAAAAGATATAGGATTGAGAATGGTGATGTTAACGCAGCCATAGCTTACTTGGAAGGGAAGGCCACCGCAGACCCGATGGGAGTGGCAATGTACAATATGACGGAGGATGGGATGCTAGCTAACATTGTGTGGGCTGATGGTGGGAGTAGGGCAGACTACCATCAGTTTGGGGAGGTCTTGGCTTTTGATTCGACGTACAAGAAGAACAAGTATCGGCGGCCACTGGTGATTTTTTCTGGTTACAACAATCACAAACAAACCACCATATTTGGTTTCGGGTTAGTACTGGATGAGACAATAATGTCATATACTTGGCTGCTGGAGAATTTCCTTGAAATTATGTGTAACAAGGCTCCTGCGGTTGTCGTAACGGATGGGGATGATGCAATGATCTCGGCTGTGAGGAAAGTATTCCCCGGAGCCACGCATAGGCTGTGCGCCTGGCATCTTTAGAAGAATGTGACGACGAATGAAAGCGAGCAGATGTTCCATGACGTTTTTTCGAGATGGCTATACTGCGATATGGACGTGAATGAGTTCGAGTCACAGTGGCAGGAAGCAATGGAGGAATTCGGTTTGCGGGATAAGCTTTGGGCATGTCAAATGTTTGAGAAGAGACAGATGTGGGCGAATGCGTACCTGAAGAGAAAGTTTTGCGCTGGGTTCAGAACAACATCAAGGTGTGAGGGGATTAACTCCCACGTAAAGAAATTTCTCAACACGAAGCACGGGATGTTGGAGCTCGTACAACATTTGGAGGTGGTTGTGAGAGAGTATCGGAACAACGAGATGCAGGCTCAGTTCAATTCGATTTATAACACCCCTGTGATGACAACCTGTTTGGATCCCCTAGAGCGCATGGCAGCGAATGTGTACACGCGAGCAATATTCAATGAGGTGAAGAGAGAAATCGAGGCGGTTGGAACCCTGAATATTGTTGAGAAGAGGAGGGTATCTACAACAGTTGTGTACACAATGGTAGAATATGCACACCCTGAGCGTCCATTAGTAACCTTGTTTGACGAGGTTTCATGTTAGTTGGAATGTCGATGCGTTTTTTGGGAGTGAAAGGGGTTTCCTTATAGACACATATTCTATGTATTAAAACAAGAGCATGTGCAGTCAATACCTGAGAGGTTGATAGTGAGAAGATGGACCAAACGTGCGAAATCCATTGAAAACTACAATGACTTAGGAGTCGAGGCTGAGAATGATGAGTGGCGTGTATTGCTGCGCCACGGTGCCCTGCATGCTGCCTGCCAGTAGATGTTGTATGTGGGAGCAAAAGGGCAGAATCTGTTCAAGAAAGCCATTTATGGGATCCGGAGGTTATGTGCCGAATAGGAAGAAGAGGAGAAGAGTACAGTTGAACCCCTCCGGTACCTGGCAAGGGTCAGGTGAAGGATCCGAGTGTTTCCAGAACTAAGGGTGCTCCAAAGAAGAGAGGAATTCACGGAAAACTCAGGAAGTGCACCTTGTGTAAGAGAACCGGGCACACGCGGAGGAGGTGCAGCAAACTGAGACACAGAAAGCAGGGTCAGGGAAACAACGCCCAAAATAGCCAAGAGGAATGTCGTGTGCATCTGCGACTGAGCAGGGTACAAAGAGGAAGGTAATGACAGGTCTATGATTGTATGAATTTGTTGTTGGTATCATGTTGGTTATGAATTGCGCTGCTGGTTTGGGTAGATGCTCACATTTGTGCTTTTGTTTCTTTGATAGGGCATGGACCGCGCTGGCCCTTCCACCAAGGCGGATCGGGGTCAATCAGGGAAGACCAATGGGACACATAGAAAGGTAAGGGTTGTTTCATTATTGGGTTCAAATTTTGGCTCTGTACAGACGTGGTTCTTTGTTACTCGTGTGTTGCAATTTTGTTAAGTGATGATTGAGCTCATGCAAATGGAACATTGTTTTCTTGTTTTCTGTTGTTGTGGATCCTGCTGGTATATCTACGAAGAGATTGCGAGTTAACCGAAACCAAGGAAATAGTGATCAGCCTCCCCCTTGTGCCGATCCTGTCGCCAATGGTGATATACCAGGTCCCGTCGCCAACGGTGATATACCAGGGACTCAACAATCGGGGAACATGATGGATTTTGGGGCCCTTGGAATGGAGGATGTCGACGCTCAGGTGAGAGACGTAGATAACTATTTTGTACCTTTGTGGTTCCAATTTGTGTTACACTCATGTTGCTTGACTTGACGTTGCAGGTTATGGACATCATAAAAGCGTTGAACGAAACCCTTGGGGACCTCATATCTGTGTGAAATATGAACATCATGTGAGAGAGTTGACTTTTAATGATGGATTATTATGTAGTATGAGACAGGGGCACTAGCAATATATCTTTTAGTTGAGTATGTTTTTCTAATGTTTCGAGTATCGTTGGCTAATGTATTGGATTGGATGAATTAGTTGTATGAATCTGTCATGTTCCGCCGTTGAACCACAGCAATTTGGGTTCTTTCCAATCTATTCAATGGTTTGACTTTGCAAAATACGATAACATATGCATGCAGAGGTCACATGAGACAAAATCCGGGGTACAGGTGAATGAAACATGACGCATGGCTGTTGTGTTGTCTGTGGTGGCAAGAGGTTCTCACCTAAGCTATGTGTTAGTTCTCAACGCACTTGTGGGCATGTAACTTGCGATTTCGACGGTGATATACAACCATTTTCTCACGTGTAACTTGCGCATGTAACTTGCGATTTCAACGGTGATATTCAATCATTTTCTCACGTGTAACTTGCGCTTTCAGCGGTGCTAAGTCTTAGTTTTCGAGCACTTGTGAGCATGCTGCCTGCGATTTCATCGGTGATAAGTCTTAAGAACTTCTGAACATGTAGCTTGCGCTTTCAAAGATACTGGCAGTTATTTTATTCATAATCGGGTCTTAGCTATGGTTCAGTCACGGAAGTGGGCACTTGCAATTTTCGGGCTTAGCATAACTGGCACTATAGCTGGATTTATATTACTGACTTTTGTTTGTGCTTTTTACTCATAGATGAACACACAAAATTAAGTGATCATGAACAACGAAAACAGATATCATATCACATAACTTAAAAACAAAGGAAAGTAACCTTACATGCACACCCGTTCCAGTACCCACCAAAAAATAAGGGTCCCTCGGTCATTCACGACCCGGTGTTAGTGATGTTGACTGTCTAAAGTCACAACATATACAAATCAAAAGAGGAAGTATCCATTAAGTTAGTTTTTTCACATTGCTATACAGAGTCGATCCCAAAATGAGGGTGACTGGCACGACATGGCTAACTCTTACCTACTTAATTAGATTTAATATACAAAAAAAAATAATGGATGCTTTGTTCATCATCCGGATTTCATCAACGTAACTAGTGTTAGGACTCCAAAAGTTGTGAAGCTATATTTCGACGCTGTCACTGTCTACATTGACAGGGACATTGCCTTGGCAAGATGAGGCTGAATCGGAAGATATATCCAACTCCTTTTTGCGTGTCCCGTCTCTACCCTCATAGTAAGACAGTGCAGTCAGACCCACCTCATCACGCTTGACATTGGATTTTGCCATCATCAAAGAGGTTGCAAGCCTATAACGATGAGTGGAGTTCATAATCTGCATCGCAAAAGGAAGTGCATTAAGTCGTGCTTATATGTTAATGGTTCTCTAATTCATGTTAAGAGGCAAGTAATGAAATAGGTGCCATAATAGTACCTCAGGATCATAATTGGACTACAAATTAGCCAATTGTATCCAGTGTGCCACCCACACAACGCAATTGTTACTGCCACAAACCATGCCGAATTACAAAGTGTGTTAGCGACAACAGACATTTTGCGAATATACAAATAGAGGTTCGAATTCTTTTACCTGTCCCTGTCCTGCTGGGCCACATAGGGCTCCAAAAAGTCAAAATCATGTGTAATGTTGGGTGGAAGACTATGTGTTTTTTTTATAAAATTTGCGATCTTGGAAAAGCTTCTCCAGGAAGAAACCCTGCACACGTTACAATGTTGTTTTGAGTTTACTGTCGCTTATACAATACGGGATTACACAAGCCTATGGCCTTCACCTACCACAAAGTCAATAATCTGACGCCTGGCAGGTCCGGCGTTAACATCCTTCAAGGAGTCAAGGTATATGACTTTGCTGTCTCGGAGGTCCACCACCAGCAGAAACCAATGACCTTCGCAGCTCAGTGGAACGTAAATCTACACAAATTGGTTGAGCCACTAAGTTCAAAAGTGAAGGTTTTCACATACATGCACCAGAAATTAAGTTATCACAGCATCGGGTTCAGAATTAAGTACCTTGTGGGTTTCATCGACATAACCCATGTACCGTCGGACTATGAAATCCAAAGTGTCCTTGCAGTACCCAGCAGGATTAAGAGCTATTGGCTGCGCATTGAGGATGAAAGAAACTGATTAGATAACTTTTGACCTTGAGTGTTTTGGATTCTTTTAGGGGTTAGAATCATGGTTCCCGGCTTCTTACCCCAAAAGCAGTTGGCAGCCACCAGATGGAGTCTGTCAACTGATCAGTGAGCATTGTTGCAACAACATCAAGAATCTACGCAACATTCGAATGGGAAACACATTACAAACACAAGAGACTCAGCCGTAACTTAAAACGAAATTCGCGGCGAAACACATTCATATATTTGAACAGTACTAGTGGCGTACGTCAATGGATACTGGTTTCTTGGGTCGCAGAGACCACATTGTCTGCCTATCCAAGCTTACTGGTCCCGTTGAAATAGTACCTCCCTACAAAAATAACCAGGGTATTATGCCCAGGCAGCTAGGTTCGTTCTAATCCCCACCCCAATGAAAGCTTCATAATCGAAGGCACCGAATGCTTACGTTTTGTCCTTGGATTTGGAAAACCCATAAGCGCCACACGCAATCTCAAATATCAAGAATTGCATTCCAGGAGGAGGCCAGAACGAAACCTTAAGGCGCTGCACAAATACAACCACACTGGATTAGTTAACCGCCTGGTCTTTCAAATTAATTTACCGAAGACATGTTCCATATGATATCGAATGCACAGAAATTGACACACCCGGGGGAAGTGCGCGGAGCCGATGTACCCATATTTGATCCCGTCCACCTCGTCGGTCTTCTCTTTGCCACCCTCTCCTGCGTTAGCACCCTCCGTGCCATCACCAGCATCCGCGTTGTCAAAGTCTAGTCTCCTCTGCGGAGTACACCACAGACATACCGTTAAATTCAACACATTTCATGATTGCTTATCATCCGATAGTGTATGTATTGGGACTTTGAATGAAAATTATCTTAAGTTGGTCAGTCGCTTGCCGTTTTGCAGCCCCAGTCACGTTAGGGGTTGATCCTTCCGGGGCCTTGCTCTTTGCACCAAATGATCGAAGCAGCTCTTCCCGAATTGTTGGCTGGCTATCCGGGAGTGCATACCCACCACTCCTTTCAATAGAATACAGGATAGCCTTCCTTGTTAACTCCTTCTCCTCCTGGAAGGCTTTCTGCAACTCACAGTGCTCAGACCACATGAGATTCACAAGCCTCCCCTGCCCGGAGATGGCATCAGTTAGCAGTTTCAGTTGCTTTCTATTTCCCTGCACCATCGCATGATGGCTGCAGTCTATTTCAAGCAAATGCTGCACACAAAACAGAGTTACCCAAACGAGTGTTTAATAGCAATACTTGAAGCTGAACCACAGCCACAAACCATGAAACTAACAATAGGGCCTCTAGTTCAGCATGTTACCTCCCTGAAGGTGTTGAACACTTTCACCGTCGGGTTATCCTGACCTTCCAGGTCCTCCGGGTTCATCTTAGGAATGTCCCTGCAAAGACAACAGCCCTTAATCTTAGGTTGGTTCTCACCAGCAAATCGATGTTTCACAAAAACAGATTCACAGCTCCCTAAACCCCCAACAAAAACCAGACATCAACTCTTGCAATGGCCCATTTTATGAAACATACAAATATAAATGGCTCACTTTCACAACAAATGGTATCCACACTTGGTTTCAACAAATCCCTAGGCCGTGAACTCGTTTCAACATCACTCCAGCACCAATGTTCGCAAAGGAAAATATAGACCCTTGCTCCCTAAACCCTTAACCGAAACCAGACATAGACTCATACAACAGCTGAGTATATGAAATATAGAAAGATATTTGGAAAGATAAATAGCTTCGATTGAAAACAAGGAATGTCTACACTCAATGTGAGAAAAACCCTGACGTACAACCTTTTGGCATGTTTAACCTAGCCACAACAAAAACGATAGCTCGGAGAAACTATACACCTCAGCGGAAACAACCCTAAACCAACACTACTCTTCAACAGGTCACAACAAGAGAGCACAACTTCTCACCTGACGTTCTCCAACACGGAGTCAACTTGTTCTGGCTAGAATCCTCCACTTGCTTCTTCCCCTTGTCAGTCATTCTCTCACCTTTTCGGAAACCCTGTCAACAACGCAAACAAAAGCTTTCCCAGCTGTGAATAAACAAACCCTAGCACCTTAAATAAGCTGAGTCTCAGTACAAACATGGGCGGGTCAGGCCCATTTGCAGTATATAACCCGCATGCACTGAGATAACCAAATGGGCCATGCTTACACATGGCCCAACAATAACACCATGCCCAACAAAAAAACCTAATTGCCCACATTTGTTCATTCATCACATCTAAAAAAAAACCGAGCCCACAACGATTCACACAGTTACAAACTGCAATTCCACATGCTTGCTTTGAACAAAACCCTGAGATAAATTACACATTCTTCACAAATCTCGCATCAGGCTACATTCATTTTCTTCCTTGGCATTCACATGCAATCCCAAAACATTTTCAGAATTAACACACTCGGTCCACCAACAATTACTCTTTCCTCAATACACCTCAGACTTGGCTCTGGCAACAACCACATCAACTACATTCCAGTTCAACATGTGCTACAACCATGATAATGTTCGATTACATATACAAAATTAAAGAAAGGTTGTGCTAACTTAATTTCAGAAATAACCCTTTGGCTAATGTTACTTACATGCACACCCTACCTAGGCTAATTAAGACCATAAACAAATTATGCCATTTTTCCACTTTCCAACTCATCCCAACCCTAGCACCTGCTTCAGCTCTGCGCACTCTGCCTCTAACAATCTGATTTTCTCATTTGTAGCTGCTAACACCCTTTGCAGCATCAGTTCCGCAGCCTCATTCCTTGCAGTCCCATCGTCCCGGCAAGCAGGTCCGTATGCAACAACCTCTAGCCCCCTCTTCGATTTGGGGAGAATGACTGTGAAACCATACAACTCCTTTCCCTGCACCGGGAGTATCTGCTGTGGAACAAACACGAGCAGCCCAAGCCCTAGGCTTTCGCACGCCATTCCCAGCAACCTTTTAGCACTGCACTCGGCCTGGGGTGCTAACTCATTTCTACCTTCCGCCATCCCTGCACGGCCAAACAATTCATTCCAACTTCAGCAGATAAAGCCACTAACAGCAATAGCAAAACAACGACAACCATACAACCCCAACGGACCATCGCCACCATCCCCACAATATCTTGAACACCCAATTTCGTCCTACCTTCAAGCAAAATATACATACATTTACAATTACCCTAAGCCCCCAATTTCACCCTAATTTCATTTCAGCCACCATAACCATATGCATACAATAACCTTCAGCACCCAATTTCACCCTAACTTTTCTGCATAACTGAATATTGAAATTTTAACATGCTCACCCGGGGAACCACGTGCAGGGCTCGCCGTTGCCGGAAGCACCAGGATCGCCACCGCGCGACGTCGTTACCCGACACATCGGAAACTACGATGCAAGTGAGTCCACCCTCGCACTTCCACCAAGCAAGGGTGATGCCCCAGTTCCACTGCGCGGCCTGTTTTTCGCCATGTACTCAACGACCTCTTCGTAGGTGGGGAAGCTCTTGTGCTGTGCTCCAGGAACACCCGTCACTTGCTCGCCGGCCTCGTCCCAACTTCTGTAAATCCCTGGGTTTTTTTCCCATGCGAACAGCATAGTACTTGCCCCCCCTCCCCCCTTCCATTGGGGTCCTGCCGATAAGATATGCTCTTCCCAACAACCAGCGCGGGTGCGCCGCAATCCGCCTTCACGATGTGAACCCTTCTTCCTTGGTTTCTCACGAAGCTGCTTCCCTGAACCCTAACTTGCAAATTTGCCGTTCGTGCCCCCACTTAAAAACTCAAAACATTTCTCACACGGGACCTCATTCACGCACGTGCAAAAAAAAAAATTAAAACGGTTCAGGGTTTCCTTATTTGGTATTAACCACATACGTTAAAAAGGGAAAACAATAGCTTTGAACTTTGAGCCTCCCCCAAATTCTTGGTTCTTTTAAAACAGGAAAATAAAGAAAACAGGTGGAACTTAATTGTAAATTACAAACACGAGAACAGGAAATTAGATTTTTAGACAGCCTTACATATCTCGAGTTCTACGGCCATGAAAGTTACTAAGCACGTTTCCCGGAGACCAAAGTCCGGCGCACAACGGATATTCGTTTTCGAATACACCGCGGGTTTGTAGAGCCCGAGGGTCTCCGAAAGGTTCGGGCAGGCCACCTGATTCAAGTATCAGGCGAAATCTACCATCATACAGTACTGAAGTCTCTCTCCATTACATTGCGCAACAAACATATATTATTTTCTCCTCGCATCAGGACTCTAGTACAAGAACTTTAACCCGTTCACCGTGTTCATCATAGGATGGGATACACCCGAAGGAACATTACAATGTGAAATGAGACGACTTACTTGTATTAGCAATTTAATACCAACTTCATATCACTGATTATCCTTCATTAATCCATTCAGCGTTATCAAAGAAGGTATAACATTAGAGTTACAATAAAGTTTCTTACTAAGGAAGTGCATAAACCTGGGTCAAAAAAAGACAAATAAAAACAGAGCCAACATTAGCGTAATGAAAATAATTTTCACATTCTACTCCTAACAATTACTGTTCCAAAACATCATCATAGTCACCTGATTCTCCTCTCCATTACAGCTACCATTATCCGATACCTACACTTATCCTTGTCATATGCTACTAATCATGCAACTAATGATGTATGTTATAATGTATCATCTCTCTGGACTATCGAAGAGTGTCTCGAACGTTTGTGCGAGCGATCAAAACATAAGTTTAATTCCAATCATGTTCTGTTAGTCCCCTTATTTCTAAAAACCGGTGACTATTATCAAATAAGATGGCGCCAGACCTCCCTCAACGAATTTTCATTAACCAATGCTAAACTTACCTGTAACATTTAATTCCCTTTGGGAGGTTCACTGCATAAAATATTGGACTAATTTACCATCTAATGATTTCACCTATTTATAATTTAAATTTTTTTCCCATAATATAATATTGCCACGCCACAATTATCTCAGAGACTTTATTGGTGTTCCTCATACATAATGCAATGTATACCATAAACCCTACTTCTCAACAAACCCCAAGGCCTATAGTGCTCCAAATAGGGAGGGCCATTATTCGTTGTTCCGTCTTGCCCATACGTCACAAAAAAATGCATGATCCACATTATTCTCCCACTAACCCAATTAGCAAGCCCTGAAAACCAAAAAAAAACCTTCAAACAACAACCCCAAGCCCAATCGTACACATCATGCAAACCCTCCTCTAACAACATCATTAACATGCACGCCGTTTAGGAGGAACAACCCCTCCAACGGCACTCCCCACTCTTCCCGCCCAATCATGTGGCTCCAAGTACTGTCTATAGGTGTAGATGGAATCTTCCATCGTAGATGGAATCTTCCATCTGCACCATAGAATTCGCCTAAAAATATTATAGATAAAATTGAATGAAATTAAATATTAGTAGTCCTTTTGAATATTATATTTTTTCTTCATATTTATAATTTTCTTCAAAATATATCTAACGTTTAATTTTATTCAATTTTATCCTTAATATTTTTAATTTATTTTAAAAAATTTGAATAAATTACAAATGTTAATGATAAAAAACATATATTATCCTTCTAATGAATTATTTCATAATATATTTTTCTTTTGTATCTCCATATTTTTTTCTTACCCTTATAAATATATTCAATAGTAATTTAGTTAGAGAGTATAAAATATGTTACAAAATATATTGAAAAATTCAATCAATTAGAATAAATATTTAAAAAGTTAATTTTTTTCTAGAGAGTTAATATGATTAATGCTTTAATTTTGTGTGAAAAATGATAATTTTTTTTAATATAATATTTCAAATACTGAATATAAAGTCTAATAATATCTCACTTGCACTAATAAACAAAGAGGAGAAAAAGAAAAAATAATTCAAAATATTGGAAAACTATCATTTCTAAAAAGGAAAAACAACATTTATACCCCTGATTTTTTAAAAATTGTACAAATTCACTCTTAACTTTTGTGAAATATTAAATAATCCCTGATTTTCGAAAAAATAGTATAATTATGCCCCTCTATTAGTTTGATTCGGCTAAAAGAAACAAAAATTGCTTATGTAGCTACTAAAAAAATGTTTGTGATTCTTATTTTCCATAATGGGAGTGATTTTATAAGGAATTCTATTGAAAGTTTTTATTTTTTTAGCCAAGTCAAACTAACAGAGGGGCATAATTGTATTATTTTTTTAAAAATCAGAAATTATTAAGTATTTCACAAAAATTAGGAGTGAACTTATACAATTTTTAAAAATTCAGGGGCATAAATGTTATTTTCCCTTCTAAAAAAGGCAACACTTTTGGTTGTTATCATCACTTATCAACACTGAAAAAGGCGACAGTGACAGAGACAGAGACAAACAAGGTTGCTTTGCTTGCTTGCAACTACTGAAGACTGAAGATAGTAAATTGAAGGATAAACATGGCGATTTGCAGATTGAGATCTTCTCTTTCTCTTTCCAAATGCAATTCTTCTTCTTCTTTCCCATTCTCTCATCAGTCCTTCATACATCGAACTTTCTCTTCTTCCAACCTTCCCTCTCACTTGCAGGTATGAATAATATCACATACTAATCACTACATTCTATATTTTTTTCTGAAACCTTATATCTTGTTTTACTTTGTCCTTACATCATGCAAAGCTTGCATCTTTCATCATCATTCTTATTTGGGTTCTTCACATAAGTATAGGCTTGATCATAGTTGTTTAGAGATGAATTGAAGATATGATTTTTTTTTCCCATTCTGGCTGCAATTTGGGATTTTGAGACATTGGGATGCTTTTGTACTAAGTTTTAGTTGTAAATTTAGTAAATTTATACTTTTCTGTCCTCTCATGGCTGCCTGCATTGCAGAATGTTGGATTCATTGGGCTTGGAAACATGGGATCAAGGATGGCAAATAATCTCATCAAAGCTGGATTCAAAGTTACAGTTAATGACCTGTATGTTTCCAATTTTCTTATTGATCATATCATTGCTTACAGAACTCTTAACTTGATCATTAGAACACCAAAATATTCACATTACTTTATATTTGGTGCTGCTAATACAATTGAGCTGTTTCTTTTTTGTTTTATCTAAGAAGAATGCAATCAATGTATGTTTTGAATCTGTGAAATGAAAACTAATGGCAGAAACTCTCATGTTCTGGACAAGTTCTCTCATATGGGAGTTGCTACAAAGAAAACACCTTTTGAAGTTTCAGAAGCAAGTGATGTTGTGATTACAATGCTGCCTTCCTCTGCTCATGTGCGTATGCATTTCCATTCTTTTGACTTATCAAATGCATTACATCGATTGCAGCTTCGCTTCCATCGAAAGCTTACTCTTTGGCTTATCATTTCAACTTTTGGATAATCAATAATAGTTTACATCATATGATTGAAAAGCATATACTATACTCACAAGTCACAAGATTATTATTATTTGAACTTGTGTTGAGGCCACAATAACACCCTGATTTTAAGTAGGTAAATGATGTATACACTGGACCAAATGGTTTGCTACATGGCGGAAAACTCCTAAGGCCGTGGTTATTCATAGATTCATCTACTATTGATCCACAAACATCAAGAAACATTTCTTCAACAATATCTAATTATATTCTAAAAGAAAAGAAAGGTAACATAAAATGAAATGCCAACCAAGTGATATATACATTTTAATTTGAAATGCCTGCTATGAATTCGTTCTTGTTTTTAGCACTATACATTTTCATTGATCATGTTCACTGTTAAACTTCCTTGACATTTTTATAAGAATTTCTTCTAACTTGTGCATGCTAATGCTTGTCATACCTACATGTTGTAGGTGATTTTGAAAAACCATTCGTGTTGGATGCTCCTGTATCCGGAGGAGTGATCGCTGCAGAAGCTGGGACACTTACTTTTATGGTATGGTTACTTTTTATTCTAACCTGGTAAGAATGCACATAAGTTGTAATATGGTATGGAATTTCCTCAGGTTGGTGGCTCCGAGGAAGCTTTCTTTTCTGCTAAACCCTTATTCTTTTCAATGGGAAAAGGTGCAATATATTGTGGTGGACCAGGAAATGGTTCTGTAAGTTACATAAATATATATTTGTCATTGGCTAAGTAGTTTCTTACAGTTTCCTATTCAGCTATAATTTCACATACTTATCTCTTGCCTTAAATATGTTATTAGGCAGCAAAAATTTGCAATAATTTGGCTTTGGCTGTGAGCATGCTGGGAGTATCAGAAGCCCTTGCTCTAGGCCAGTCTCTAGGTGTAGCTGCCAGCACCTTGTCGAAAATATTTAACTGCTCCAGCGCTCGCTGTTGGAGTAGGTATGCCGTATGTTGTGTCGGCCACATTGCCAGAGACTTAGTTTCCATTGTAAAGAGTCCATTGATGATTACTGAAATTTTTATTGGGAATTTCTGAAAGGCTTTTTGGCATTTAGATGATCAAACTAATAAGCATAGTTGTATTGATTGCAGTGATACTTACAACCCAGTGCCTGGGGTGATGGAAGGTGTGCCTTCTTCAAGGGATTATAATGGAGGGTTTGCATCCAAGCTTATGGTAAGTAACTGAACATTGGATCAACTTTGCACATGTTCTTGTTAGTTTGATTAATTTTTACCATTTGGAAACCTATGGCATTTGAAACTGCTAAAAAGTGTTTTGTTGATGAATTTCTTTAATACAGCATTTGCCATTTCCCATAAACGGTGTATACTCTTACCATGTTTATATATTGCTTATTTTTTGGGGCTAAAAATTGACCTTTAGGGTGTGAAAATTGAAAAATAAGCTAAACTAGTTTCCTATGGTTGCAGGCTAAAGACTTGAACCTAGCAGCAGAATCAGCTAAGCGAGTTGGTTGCAAACATCCACTAACATCACAAGCACAGAAGATGTGAGTCACCTACATTGCCTATATTATCTTCCAAACACGTAATTTGAGTGCTTATTTAGCCATAAATATTAGAATCTAAAAGAATATTATGGATAATTTCAAACTCTGACGAGAACAAAGTATAACAGGCTTGAAAATCAAGTATTTGATGTGCTTTTCATTGGTGAACCTTTGTTTTGTGCAGATATACAGAACTTTGCCAAGAAGGGCATGAAGGCAAAGACTTCTCCTGTGTTTTTCGTCATTATTACACTGGAATGGATGAACATGTTGACCAGTAAATTAAGATGCTGGTGCTTTCATACAAAAACATGTAAAACTGTTACAACACTCCATGACAGGAGGATACTCAAAAATTGGTGGCAATAAAATGTAAAATCTTTGGAGTTGTACTTTTCTCCCTCTTTCGTGATTAAATTCAACAAGTTTTTTCAATTAGTAGTAACTTGTACATGCGCTAGTTCTAGAGTTCCAAAGTACATAAAAATAAAACACAAATTAACACAAGCATAACTCCCGGTCAAAACTGAATGGCTGGTTACACTGAAAGTTTGATTATAGTAGGAAAATGCTTCAATGGAGGAAACCAAGAAATAATACAAAGAACTTAACACACAGCATCTCGGATATAATGCAACCAGCCCATGTATTTTGTGATGACAAGCTCCAATAGCTTTCGGTAAATTGGTTCATTCTGCAATATGAAGTCAAGTTAAAATGAAGTTTTAAAAGAAAGAAGTTCCAAAACATTCTGCTATCTCTACTCTTTTTTTCTTGGATACTTTCTTCTGTCTCCTCTGCTCTCCCATTACATGTGTTAAGGGTCACACCATGTGTAACTCCCATAACACAGTCATGCATGAGAGGGGAAATGAGTCAGCTCAGTATCATTTCTCTTTTTATATGTTCAAATAAAAGTTGCAAAAAAGGAATTACCTGCCCAAATCACTGCCGGTTTAGTTCTTTTTTCCATGCTTAGATTTGGAGGGTATCTTCCCGTATGCTAAAGCCCTCGCCCGTGACAACTTCAAACTAGATGCTCGCTGCCTTCTCCTGGCTTTCCTTGATAGACTATTTTCTGCATTTACATTTGATTCCTCCATGCTTTCTTTTCCATTTTCCACAACACTATTTGACAAAGTTGACTTGCTAGAATCATCCTTTGACTTCTTCTTCTTCTTCTTCTTTGAACCTGCTTCTCGAAGGAGCTCCTTGGTCCTCATCTTCAGCATGTGCCTCTTTTGCTTGCTTAGCTTCCATTCCTCATCGCGATATGGTGCAATCTTTTTCAAGGACACATATTGATTCAATTCCTTGTCATCCATCAATAGTATCTCTGGAGCACTCATGCCAAATCTGTTTGGTTTTGTTTTGGCATACTTGAATCTTGTCTTGAGGTCACCAATTGTGTCCTCATAATCTAACTTATAGTACTCATCCATCATTGCTTGTTTTGCTTTCTCCAAAAGAGCAGTTTTGCGCTTCCTCTTCCGACTACCTTTTTCTAGAACTTTCTCTTCTTTTTCATCTTCACTTTCTTGGTGATCACTCTTACTCTCACTATCACTATCACTGTCACTATCATTCTCCATTTTTTCCTTTAATACTCTCTCCCTGACAGCCACAAATCCATCATGTGATTTGGTTGAATCCCAGCCTTTCGGAAGTCCAAGTAGTTCATCCTCCTTTTCAAAATCTGGCTTTTCCATGTCATTGTCATTTTCGCTACCAAAACCAGGATCAACATCCTCAGCATTATAATATTTCTCATCGAATGCTGCCTTCATCATTCTATCATACTCCTCTGGGTCAAATTCATCTTCTATTTCTGCGGCTGAAAGTGGGATAATTTCATCCTCGCGGAGGCCTGCAGTGCTCATTATCTTCTTAACTTTCTCCTGTATCTCCTGCTTCTTCAAGTTCTTTAAATGTTTCAACTCCTCCTCCCTCTCTTTCTGTGCTATTGCCATTCTCTCCTCTTTACTCTTTCTCTGCTCTTTCCTTGTATTTGTTATCTTTCTCACTGATCCTTCCACCTTACGAGCGTGACCCAACACCCTATCTTCCTGATTTTCTTGAAACCTATACTCATATTCTTCCTGCCTCTCGATCTCCATCTCATCCTCTGAGATCTCTTCCAATTCCTCCTCCCCAACATTCAAATTATCCA